>DWME01000471.1:0-33264 GCA_018244795.1 Parelbella ahira ahira | reverse complement strand
CGCCCGCACCACGCCCGACCGCCCTCTAGCTCTGCAACAAGATGAGGAGTTGTTAAAACATGGAGATTTAGATCACTTGATAAGGGTGCCAATGTAGAATGTTAAGTATCCAACCTTTTGTACAAAAGTCCAACTAAGATAAGACAAGATACGTTGTTCAACTGAGTTTAGAAAAATTCTTAAATTTCTAGTTAAAATAAGTATGAACATATTGTAGTCTGTGAACGGCTACAGGCAGATGCTGGATGCGCGATGGCACTCATTGAGGTAGGCCTATGGACTAAGATAGGCTGATGATGATAATGATGATATTGTAGTCGAGAGTGGCTTCTAAGAGTTTAGGTTAATTATTGTGATTGTGCGCACATCAATCTGCTAAGGAATATTAAAGAAAACCATTTTTAGCTTTTTTAATTAGTTAAAACAATCGAAAGTTTCGAGAGACCATTTGGAGACTTGATATGAATAACATGAACGCATCCAAAGTTGTAACGATTGATATGATGATAAATACGAGATATTTCTGACACCATAAAACTTCCTGGCGGGTGCACTTTACTGTTCAGTATTGCATAATTAAACAGACGGGAAAGCAGTGACATCTACAAAGCTACCAGAAAATCCTACGTAACATTAAAAACAAAGAGAGAGAAAATATTTCCACTAAAGTAAATGTCGCGATTTTTAAAAAGCAAGAGAAATACACGAGATAAAAATAACATTTGACATGTGTATGCGACAGCTCTGTGATTCTTCCTTCTCATTACTTTTCAAATGAGGTGTTTGCTCCCCGTTCTTCAAATAATGTACATTTTAATAAAAATGTTCAACAAGATGAGCAATATATGCGACTGAAGATAAAAGGCAACGAGTTTGAACTTCATCGGATGCATACAATTATGGCAATCTAATGGAACCGTAACAAATGAATATTTAAATTAAATATTGAAAACAAACAAATCAGTCTACCGCCAAACATATTGAAATCATCCCTTGTTTATACCCTGTCGTTATACGACACTTAAAGGCACAAATCTTTATTTAACAGTGTTTTATTTCACCGATAACAAAGACATTACTTCACTCCAATTATAAGAGAGTCGTAAATCTTGAAAAGAGACGGCCTCGAAGATTAACAGTGGGGTGCTATCGTTCAATGTTTCAAATTTATTGAGTTAATAATTTGAAATAAAATTGCCTGAGCTTCAGAAGATCATTTAAATATTACTTTCACAAATCACTCCTCAAGTTCTGCATCGAATCGAAGAAATCAATGACCTTAGATGTATCAAACGTCAAGTACCAAAGTAATTTATTATTAGATAAGACAACAATTGAAATAGAGAAACAAAAGAAATTCCTAAAACTCAAAATGAAACATAATGAAAACGTTTTATTGTTCAATGTTAAAATTAGAAGCAATTAAGTTATTTTATTAGTTATTTATAGCCATGAAGACGGCTAGTAACAATAAGAAATGTAGAAATTATAACTATACGTAACACGTATGGTTCATAATTGAACACAAGCAGCCAAATAACAGGATTTCAAATGAAAAACCAAAGAAAACACGAGCAAAAAGTGGCTTAGGAAAAAATGGAAAAGGAAATTGCTTTGAAACCTTAAACGATGTAATGGGGCTATTCGAGTTTACTGCTGAACCCGTGATGGAAATTTATATCAGATTAACAAATGTAAATCTAGTATTATGCAGTTAAAGTTATTAAAAATAGCGATACGAGCAGAAGATATAAAAGTACGAGAAACAAATGAGGTAATCAAGTTTAAAAAATGACTTCATTAATCAGAAAACACGTAATTCTAAAGAGCAAACAACAGCAGATTTAACTAATATTTTGAATAAAATGAAGATCAATAATAACCTCATTTAATAGACATTTGCAAATAACGTTCGACTTAGCCGTATAGACAACAAACGACATAAATATCGCATTTCAGGTTCTCACCGGTAATCGGGGTGGAAGGGTGGTAGGTTTCACCTGTTAGGCTGTTACGAGTGTTTATGACCACATTAAGTACGACAACGAGCCACTGCAATGTTATGCATAATTTAGCAAGCCGTGGGAGCTTAATAAAACGTACGCTTTCATGACTCCTTTCGACTTTTGTTTTGAATTGATAATTGTAACAATTTTGCTTTTCGTATCTATGTATCTACGAGTAATAGCTACATTTTGTAGGTTATATTCGCTTGTCCTTACTTGTACACTATATGGCAAGAAAGTTTTACAACAGGTTGCCATTTGGTAAAATGTTATGAATGGCAAACAGGCAGACGATCCCTGTGATAGTAAATGGTGATCATCGTCTACATTTGCAACATCAGAGGAGTAGGTGATCGTAAAAGAAACTTTTAATGCTACGTTTGGCGAGCCCCGTGTTGGAGCGCACCGGAAACATCTCATAAGGAAGCTCATTCTGAAGCGTGCACTTACGCTCGGAAACTACTATTGTTACATATACACACTACTTAGTTTCAATCCGCTCGTTCGTACGGTAACCTAATAATTCCACGTATTTTTTTATCTTTTATTACTCTTTTAGTGTTTACTCTAAGTAGCGTATGTTTTATAATAGAGTTCAAGTTATCTCCATAACAAATTCCAATAAAACCATTTCAGAGGTTAAGACGAGACAACGTAAGAAACAAACAAAGTTACTTTCGTATTTGTAAAACGACTTTTGAAAAGTGTGTTCCTTTTTAAATTTTATACGCCGTCCCTATAAGTAAAGGCATAAGTACTTTATACGTTTTTGAAGAGTAATAGTAAGTAGTAACTGTAGGTAACAATTATCATTACTCCATATCAACCTAAAAAGTATCAATATTTTTATTAGAATGTACGAGTACCAACAGATAAATTATTTCTTAACATTTCAATCGACACCTAGAGGGAAATTAGAAATGAGAATTTGTAATGCCGATGGAAGGAATCCTTTGGATTTGTTTGATATTAATATTCATGATGTGCATCTAGTTACAAATGTCAATTACAAATACTACAAATGCAAATTACAAGCATTACAATTACAAATCACGAAATAGAAAGAGATTAATCGAATTAAATTGATGAAGTTATCAACAAAAATGCGCTCAACGAAGTTAATTGCTAACGACTAGCAGGGCGAGAGTCAAAGGGCTAAGTGGCTCATAAAGCGAATACAACAAAGTACACAAACGAAGGAAATACAAACTGAAGCAAAGGTTCACGCCATGCTTCAAGAAGAACCCGCGAGCTTTCGGAGGGAATTATACTGTACAAACAACAACACTCCGACCGTCGAGAGGGAATACGAGCGAAGGGAAAATGTGGTAACTTTATCAACTGCTATCGAAAATCTAATTTTGAAACTTGATTTCGTTGTGCAGACACGAATCGGGGAGTTGGTTAGAAAAATTAAAAAGCTTACAAATTTCAAATACAAAGAGCGCGGGACGATAGAACTTTTTTATAGCATAATATGTTATAGTACAGTTGAAAACGGATGCAAGTGAGTAGTGATTATTTAACAGCTTACCATTTGCTTCTTGTTACAAAAAAAACTAACATAGAGCCCAATGAAAATTACAAGACAACAAAACCGGATATCGAAAATTTAACAATTACATCAAATTGTATAAATAATCATATTGTACGACTCGATATTAAAATAACAATAGCTTTTTAGCAGTCTTTTGATAATTAAAAACGAATATTTTATTTAGCCTTTGTTGTTCTCAATGTTAGAAGGGAATATCATTATATATTCATATTAAAGTGATTTACGGCTTAATCCAAATTACGAAGGATTTAAACGTTCACTGGAGTGTACAAAATATGCAAAGCGTAATTAGGTCACCGGCGCCATTCCTGCCAGATTATGACCGCCCGTTATATTGCCGTCGCTTCCTTGAATCGCTTGCGGTTTTTTTTGTTAAATGTGTACTCATATTGAAATCGTGATTAACATTTCTCTAAGCGTATCAGAACTTTTCGGGATTTTTTGAGGCACGCTTGGTCTGTGACAGTACGCATCTGCACTCTCCAACAGGCTGAATTTTGACCAAACACTAGCACATCACAGCTTATAACGTAAATATTACTTTTCTGTAACGTACACACATATACGTAGTCCCACCTAGAAAAATCGACCGTGATGGAACGCGGTTCCATTACAATCTGTATTCACGGCGGTATACATCGCGCTCCTGATTTCACACTGGGATTTACCGGGCAAGAATATTTACATCGACCGAACTTCCTTCTGTACTATTCTCAGAGCGTTACGTGGGCAACTTCGAGATAAGGCAAAAAGATTACTGCTTCATATTTCAAAGCGGACTAGCGGGTTGACTAATATGTATATGTATATATTTTTATTTATTTTATTTATATCCATCACATCCATCCTTACAGGTCTAACCTATTGCGACAGAGTGGAAAAGGAAAATGTAAATATATGTATATATTGGAAAAGGCTAAGGTTTCCTCATAATGTTGTCTTCACGGTTACAGCATGTGATATTTAATTTTCAAACGCACATTAATTGTAAACAGTTGCGCGCCAACATTCAACACTCAACCCCAGAACGCTGGAATGGAAGCCTGAATTCTGAACCACCTGGGCTATCACTATTGATTTCCACATAAAGTCAAAAAAAGGAAGCCAATAGTACCTACTAACTAACCTTAGCTAGTACTATTGGCTTCCTTTTTAGTACCTACTTGTAACGTAATATTAGTCGGATCACAAAAACGATTCTAAAAGGATTACGATTATTGTCAGTCAGTGTCATGTTCGGAGAGTGGCAGTCGATGCACGAATCCATAATACTCCACACATTCGCTATCATACGAGCGGCGCCGGTCACTGACTCGGGTCGAGCTAATCGCCCACACGATTCTAACATTACGCGGTTTCTTTGAACTCGGACCCTACAAAATTTATTTTCATAACTAGCGATTAGTCGCGACGTCGTTCGTGTTTGCGCATTTATAAATAAACGTACGCATGTACGAGTACTCTGTTGATAGCTCGTCCCTTCCATTTGACTCTAGAACAATCTGAGAAAAATTCACTATATACTAGAAAGAATTTCGATGATATTCGTCCTATCGATAGGACTAAACAAAAAAAACAATAATAAAACAGTTAAAAAATCCATTATTATAACATACGTTTTTTTTTCCTAGCAGAGGTTCTTCTTGATATGGATTCCAGTTCTGTGCTTCTGGCAATTAACAACTAAAGAGAAAGCAATCGAAAGGCTGAAACATCTAAATTTAGCTCAATTAAAATTTCCAGGTACAAAGTGGAATGTCAGCGAACTCTGTAAGGAAACTGTTTCACTTCCAAAGGGACAACGATTTAGTTTATAGATTTCCGAATACCGCAATAATGTTGTAAGGCGAATTATAATGAGCCTTTATAGTGTCGTGGTTTGATGTTCAGCTTTCCATTTCGGAAGTCTAGGGTTTGAATCTTGGCGAATATGAGTAGGTACCATCATAATAAATAAGCAATATTTATAATAATTGTGCTCATGATACTACAGAAATCGTTTATCGCTCAACATTTATACGTTTATCATTCGACGAGTCGGAAAATTTCGATCCAGCGACAATCTGACAAAGGTCAGGTGGCAATTGACATTAATACAAAGACTTCCATTTATTTCTGCAAAACGAAGCATTTGCTATATATAGACAATTGTTGTGAGAAGTTCTTAAAATAATACTTTCAGAGTTTACAATCATTTGAAACTCGTCTCTGTCGTTATGAAGCAAGACTTGTGTCTTGTATTTGAAGAACACGGAATATATTGTTAAGTTTCAGATACTCGTGTGTTCAATACCCAAAGACGTGATATCATTTAACGTGACAATCTCACAACAATATTGAGCTGATTGGGAATATATTGGGACACAAAAGAGCTTTCTAGCGAGATATGTAGGTACATACATCAGAGGAATAATCAATGTTAAAAGTCCCAAGCAATTTACTCATAAAATAATAATTGCTTTTTTACCGAAAAACGGTAAAAGTATGAAACATTGTATTTTCACTCTGCATTTATATAACATATCTACATGTATGTTTAATCTGTTTCTCGATATAAGAGGAACATTAGCTAATATAAGTCGTTACTTTAATAACAAATATTATAGAAATACTAGATTACGTGATATGAAAGTATAATAGTTAAAGTTGCAATATACGGTTGTAATACGAATAAAGTTTATTCACAATATGTAGCATATAATATAATCATACATTTAATACATATAATATTCAAACTAGACTGCCTTCGACTGCCTCGTTAGTCGGGCGGTTGCAAGCGCGACTGCCAATCGGGAGGTCCTGGGTTCCAATCCCGGGTCGGGTGCTATCAGATTTTTCTAATTTAGAATTTCTAGTAGTGATTCGGAGTCTGTAATTGTGCCCGGTGTATGGCAATAGGCTCACCACCCATTCCATGGGACTTAAATGTAACTGGTGAAATGTGGGAGTGTACTCTCTGCCCACAACTTTACAGGTGTGAAATTACGTTTTTTTTTATACTAAAACCAACCAACACCTACACCTATGTATTAAAGGTGAGCGGGGGATAAGATAAAAACGGGAATAGTTAAAAAATAGATACGTGGTAGAAAATTTTTGACAAGTAAAATATGATATGAACGAAGCAGTTTTTCCGCACGAAATTTTAACGCTAATGCAATTGGAGTCCAGCGGAGAGTATACTTTTACAAAACACTCACTTAAACAAACAGCGAAACGTGGAAAGAGGAGTAATCCAATAACCAAACTAGCCGCACACTTGCGCAAGAAACACAAAACATTAAACACGGTACATTAATTGATTAATTAATTAATCAATTGCTCAAGGTACATTATTAATGTTACAATCGACGGGCGCACACTTTGTTAGACAGACTTAGTTCACCAGAATTACTTTTTTCATAATATTATAAATATTTTCTATAACATTATATAAGTCGTTACAGTATGTCAGGCCTAATAGTCAACAGCGTGCGGGTGTCCTTATCGTATTTTATATCTATCAACTCGGTAGAAAACACTCCATGAAGCAATAATCCACTGAACTCTGAAAGTATAATTATTGCCGTCTTAAACAAAATTCTGTTTACGTTATCAACGGGTATTAATAGACCAAATTTCCATGCAAAATACGAATCTCTCTAGATGTATGATTTTTGTATAAAAACGTATGGATTTTGTGCGTAGGACAGGTAAGTAGATTCAATTAGGAATGTATTTTTTTTTTTATTTTTACACCTTATCATTAACATGTTTGTGTTCACTATAAATAAATCAATAATTCCTTTACATTCAATGCCTAATACTAGCGTTGATCGCTTCGTATGTACCAAGAATACAAAAACATCTTAATGAAAGTAAGATAAATCCAAATGTATGATTCACATGTTTTCGATAAAGCAATTGGCAAAGATTGAAACTTAGGAAGATATTGGGTATAAAATTAATAAAGTACTAAAAGAAGCTAAAAAAACACAAATGACTGTTTAGTCCTTAATTAGGCAGATTCTATTTTATAACAAACATACATAATATATTAATGAACAAATACTGATAAAATTAATTTTATTCATACATTAAACTAGGCTGGGAATCGAACTAACAATCTCCAGCAAAGCAGTCGGAATCACTACTCCCCGAACCAACAAACCACTCAAGTTAGATCTGCTAGATAATCGATTTCTTCGCTACTGAATCTAAACGAGTATATAGGCAAATTTGGCTTGAAAATCACACGACGGCCCTCCTTCCAAGTTCACAGCCGATCCTACTCAGCTATATTACGGAGCTGTCAGCGGCCGTGATGTACGCGTCGATCGCGTGCGAGCGGCCAGCCGCGGCCGCGCCTCGCAGCTCTGCGATCTTAGTATTAGATTAATATTAGTACATCATTGATCATAGTACGCAAAGGCATTCAGGTGGGGCCTTCGTAAACGACGCGACTGAGAAACTTACGCGTAATATCACGCCTGTGTTCCGGCGATAGGCAGGGGAGTGTAATACGGTCCAGCGATGAACGAAGACACAAAACTTTTAATACTTCATAGAAACGTTTAACACAGTTAAGGCTTTAGGTCATAGTTCCTTTGCTTACATATCAGTGACAATATTACTGACACATCGTTCAGTCCGGAACTAAACAAAATACTTAGTGATATCATTCATAAAATGGTTAGTATGATTATTCTCAGTATTAAAGATCGGAAGCCGCAGTCGCAAGCCGCAGCCGCTCATCGCTACGTTCGTAAACCTATCCACAAATCAAGGTCGGCCGAATCGCTGGCTAAGTGTTGCCACGCGTGACATTGAACAATATTAAATGATTACAGATCGTAGTCAAATTGATTATCATTTAGATTTTCGTTTGCCAAATGTGATTAAATAGTTTCTCAATGGTTTCTCAATGGAAAAAATACTTGTGTCAATGATAAATATGTATAAAACAGTTGGTCTATTTAATTGATATCTGTATTGAGTATAAAAAGAGAACGAAACTGTATAAGGTATTAATACTTTTTGACTTGATGTGATGGCATTTCGTGCTCTGAACATCGGGACTGCAATGCAAGAAAAAAAATACAGTACATCCATATTTTGTCTTTAGTTTTATGCATATTTATGCCTAGTCAAATAAATTGTTTTTATATTTAACAGCGCCAAATTATCATTTGCATTTAAGGCAACTTAAACAGATAATACATACCAAAGTAAATTACATTAACAATAAAGTCGAAGTACCTTAATATAAATTTAAGAATCTAAAGGGATAAGCTCAAGGAAAAATCAACGACGAACACGCAATCAGAGCGAGGGCCTTCAATTGCACTTCTAAATTTGAGAAAACATTTGCTCAAACTGCCAGCTAAACTGGAAACCTTGCAATAAACTCGACATGCCGGAACTGAATTCACAACATTATACTGAAATGAGCTACCGAAACCGAGTGGCATGGCAAAGTACATATGTAAGTAAGAAGCTTGACTTTCATGATGAAGTTATATACGTAGCCAACTAGCGAACGTATAGTAATTTTAATTGTAAAATTAAATACAGATACTGGATGACATTAAATATAAAAAGAATAATACCTAATCGTAATGAAAATAAAACTTAAATAAGTTGTGACAAAAAAAAAAAAAAATTATGATTCAGAACAGGGAGACTGCAAGAGAAACCTTTAATGTTATGTGTATCCAATTTTTATAATACAAAAGACAACTGTCGGCTAAATATTTAAAAGCATATGATTACACCAACAGGCTTCCGGTTCCGAACAAGATTTAGTAAAATTTACATATAGTTAACACGTGGCGGAATAACAGCACAAAATGAATCACAAAACTACCCTCTTTCAACAACTACACTTGGAGCTTCATTAATATGTATGAAAACTCCACGCCGACACTCTAAATTATTTAAAGAGAACGTGACAACAACTCGAAAACACGGAAGGCGCATGTACAAATTCCGTACTTCACACTTCTACAATTGCAGATCTAAATTGGAGCAAATATTTCACGAAACTTGCAGTCAAATTGGGAAACTTCGAAACAATATACTCGAGAGCGCGAACTAGATCCGTCTAGTATATACGTTAGCGCAGGAGTTGTGGATGAACCTATTTCGAATGAAAGTACACGTTCACTGATCGGAATAAGAGAGAAATGTGCCAGTTGAACACAATTAACATAAACTTATATGGAAAGCGGTTAGTCTACTTTCCATTGCTTCATGAAGGCTGTGTTAGCCCACGATCAAACTTATACGCAGACCGTAATTTGTTTTGTTTTGTATAACCGAAATGTAAATAAAATCATATAAAAACATTTTGTTAAACTTTGATTTAACAAATAAAGTCAAATACTACCAAAACATGGGTCACCAGTTAACAAAACACTCTGGCACCCTTTATACTAATCTTATTAAAACTTCGAATCGAGGGCGTGAATTGCAAGTTGCAGAATCGACAAAGATCGCCGATGTCACGTCCGGGACCTGACACTTAACAGGAAGAGGGGGTGAGATTGGGGGAAAGAGATCCCCTGCAACCCCCCGCCCCATCCTCTAACCACTTAAGCCGATGCGGCGCTGCGACAATACTAAGAAAAAATCGGTCAAGTACAATTGATAGTCGCGGATCGAAGAATCCGTATTGTGACACAAACTCGAGCCGGTGCGGTCCAACAAAGTTATCTGACAACAAATAGTGCTCCCAGACGAAATGTCTTGATGTTTTCAAGCCTACTTCGGACGAAACGGATGTAGTTAAAAAGTTTTTTAATGATCTCAACAACATAATAGTTTTTGTTAGTTTGATACGAGTGAGTTTGGAAATTCAAGAATATTTTTGATGTGGTGAATGAATAAAAAAGGCGAAAAACCAAGTAGAGAGTAGCAGTGAATTCTACTTTTTAATATTCTTAACCTCTTTTTCATTTTGTTACATACATTTTGAATAGAGGCCTCAACTCCATTCAGACTATAACAAATGACTGTAAGATATCATAATTTTGTTGGATTAACTAATAATGTTTAACAGAAACTGCCCCAGATATCAATTATGATAAATATCAATCAAAGATAATAAGCTATGCAACGTAAAATTATGGGGACTTAACTATTAAAGGGTGGGTATGTTAGACATGAAAAACACGGGAATCACAAGAGATATGACAAATATTTTATTCGGATAGATATGGTTTATATTTGTTAGTGACAAATAGTTAGGAGGATCAAGGGTTGTGTAGAAAATCGATACCAACATATAAAACTCAAATTGTGTCGAGATTGTCTGACGGTGAAAATGGCAAATTACATTAAAGGATCGCATAAGAACGAAAACATTGTAACGAACGATTACGTCATTTTGGAATTCGTAAATTGTAAAAGGAAATATATTTTTATACAATAACGTCGTCCTACTCAAAATTACTTCAGCGTAACAATATGTTCATTCGAAAAGAAATAAAAAGGAGAGCATATTAAAATACGTTTATTCGGCACAACATAATTTGAAATAAATGCAACAAAAAGGCAATTTTAAAGAACCCAATAAAGTATTACGTTTGCTCAAACTTTAAATAAGCAACAAAACATTCCTAATTCTGGTACACAATTCAGAGATATTGGTTTTGATTTGATCATGGTAAATATTTGCATTACGGGAGAGACATTATATAAATCCTTTATATGACCATAACTTTATATTTTTACTGATAATCACTTTCAGATAGAACATGTCATTATTTGATATTCAAAAGCGCAGACTATGGAGATTTAAATGTGTCCAAGTACTTCCAAGTCTCAAAACGCTTTTCGCTTAATCTGTTACAATGGAGGCAAAAGAAGAAATAATTAAAAAGATAACGTTTTGCAAAGTTTAAAAATTTATACAAAGTGTGCAGAATTTCTACGAAAAAAGTTTTAATTTGAAATGTAAATGACATTCGAGGTGGAAACTTCGCTTTTTAAGCTTAATATATATCTTAATACAGCTTTGCAAAACACCGTTTAGTTTACTTAAGACTGTATTAAAGTAATAGAATGTAATAACAATGCAAAGTAAACGGCATAATAAATAAATAAAATACTATGTAATATGGATATATACCTAGTACAAAATAACATTTTGTATCACTTTAAACAAAAGCCAATTTTATTATATTCCAAATAAAATTCCTCCTAATTCTACTAAAGTTTCCAAGAATAGAAAATATAACAAAGGCATAGAGAGAGAATGCTAAATGAACAAAGAAATACTGCTGATCTGAGAAATGACGAAGCGACAGATTAAATAAAAAGATTTCAGTCTTCAACAGAGTACATCGAAACTTCTGAATCCAAGGAAATTGACTTTCGGAAAAATAAGCGTAATAAATGTATAAGCATGGAACTAATGTTATAAGATTGTAGGCACGTATACGACATTTCGTTTGCCAAGTTAACAACGTACGCAATTTAAAATTCAGGCTTTGACTTGGTATGCGAGTGTGGATGTGTTGAATCCATACGTGAATCACGTTACAAAAGGATTTTTTTAAAAATGGAATTGCTAAAGCGTGCAAAAGTTGAGCAAGCAGCTCGTGAACCGAAAGCACTTATGCAAGTGTTATAGCACTGCTTGTATAAGCTGATGCAATCGAAATGAGATTGAAATTCAATGCTATTTTATAAGAATTATAAAAGAAAATCAACAAAGAAAAATTACTTTTTATACGGACGACTTTATGATTACGTTAGAAGAGTAAGAAACACCGACACAGCACGTTAATTTAATCTCTAATTATAAATCCACAAAATGCCGTAAGTTCAATTCATCAATCTGTTTGATTCTTCACCTAGTGTAAACACGGCTTTATTATCGCATTTACTGAAGCTACACATGGCTTCACCTAGCTACAAGATAAACTTCAATTACGCAACTATAACACTGCCGAGCTGAACCTTCCATAGAAGGTTGTAGGCGAAGGAGACCTAGTTGAATAAACGAGATAAGTAGAAAGTATAGCATAAAACCAAAACTAATCAAGGAGGTAGACCACAAGGGTGGCAGAAACTAAAGGGACGTCGATCGCGTATTCAGTGCACGGCCGTAGCACCCCGAACGGGCGGTATCACCGCTAATCAGACTGTATCGTGACATGCGGCCCGAATGTTTCGAAGTCGGTATCGGGCTAGCAAAGGAGTAAATAGCCTCCATATTAGTAGATACGCTGAGTTTTCTGACGCTGGACGGCTTCGGATTATGGGCTTTTGGTGCTCAATTAAGTTATACAGTGATACGTAAAGAGAATACTATCCAGATAAGATAACGTATGTTTTGTTAATTAGTTAATCTATTAATTTAAAAGCAAAAATAAATACGAACGATGAATCTCAATTCATTTCTTAATCTGAATTTAGCGGCTTTTCATTTAACGAAGCCACCTCTTATCAACATAGCTTTTATGTAGACGTGCATAGAACTATTTAGATCAAACGGTTTCTTATACAGCGTTATAAGTAACTATTTTTACTATATCACAAACTTTGCTATGTTATGTAACATTGTTCAAGGCCCCGCAATGTATCAAATAAGACTTTGGTCACTATTATCGTTCGAAGCACGCGCGGTTCGATGGAAACTTGAGTTGGCTTTCAATGTACGTTCACTGACATCACCAATTAGGGATTTATGATCGATCTATGGAACTTGATACGGATGTAGCTCTATTGAAATACCTGACGCGAATCATAAAGATCAGTTAAACAAAACGAGTACCTACAGCTGGCTCATACGAAGAGTTTACGGTTAGACCATATGTTAAAATTATGTATAATATCGGCAACTTGTTAGTCGATTCCATACCCATGACGAAGTTCTTGGTTCCGTGTTGACTGCGTGGAAATAATAGAAGATAAATTGATGCGGTCAATTTGAGAACACTTGCTTTGATTGGATGGCAAGCTTCATTAAAATTTGAACCGTCCACGGCATATCTTGTTAACGTAACCACGTCCGATAACACGAAGCAATTTAATCCGCGAAGGTTTAGGAAATCGGTATATTAGCTTGCCATTAAAAACATAAAAATGTTCCCTTTTTAATTATATTCGAGATATAATTTAATTAAGATTAAACTGGATATTCGGAGACTGAGGCCGCAAACGAGCCCAAAAATGTTATTAATGACCGCATTGACGAAACCTCGTCCGGGAAAGGCTGCTTCCATTTAATGGGCCAATTAAACACCTATTAACATTTTTCGAATACATTTTCATGGTGAATCATTTATTTACGGAGATGATTTATTAGCCACCACCGTATGCAAAGTAGGGATGTTACAGATGTTAATATTTTATCGCCATGTTGTAAGATGACTTTATCGTTATATTACGTAACAAATAGCACGCATGGCATAAAGGGAAATTAACTCAAACATTTATTTTGAAATATAAATAAATCAGGTGTTGTAATTTTATGACATTAATACACGTAATGTAAAACTTTAGAAATCATTGGAATAGTGCAACGTTACAAGTTTACATTCTATCACGAATCACACATATGTATATTGTTTCAAATGAAAAGGGACGAAAACGGTGCGACATTACAAAACGTCATATAGCACTACCAAGTTTAGAAACTAATATTAACACTCAAGTTTCCATTGTATGCGTGTATAATACAAGAAAGTTTGTAATGGGATTAGCAACAGGGAACGGTTAATAAAACAGTAGTAAGATAGCCCAACTTCGAGCATAATGGAATTATCATATCAAATTTGAAACGTTGTATATATTATTTATCAATGTATTAACTTCAAAGGAACATATTTCTAATATTGAAAGGTATCGATTCACTAAATTTAGAACAGCTCCAAATAGGGCTGAGTTCCACGGTCTTGAAAAAAATCGATGTACCGTACCGTGAGCCTTTGTGTGAGGTCGAAAACCCAACATTCCAATTTTCATTGCTTTCACAAGCAACAAAGTCTTGATATTATCCGCCATATTTGATATTAGGGCGATATTGAAGCCCATCTGCGCAAACCTATTTACAAATCTGTAAACAACTGGGAACAAGAAAACATCTAGAACGAAACAAAAACCAATCAATGTAATAAGCTTAAGCAGCTCACATATAACATAAACGCCAGAGGAATGTGAACAAATCAAATATTCAAGTCGGTTGGTACATGAGCGAATCGATGAAACTTGATTCCACCCTTAACATTGCGTAATACTTCAGCCGGGGCGGTCATAGTTTGCGGTCCGAATACATTACCGAAGTCGCTGGTACAAGGGCATTAAGTATTCAAAACACTGGTACGCATCGAAAGGATCGCCGTGCCAAAAAACGTATCGATCATTGCGTTGAAGGAAAACAAACCGATTGGGTAAAAAGGTCAACGGTTCACTTGACTATTAATTTGGTAGTCACTACAAATGTACAACTTAACTTCGAAATAAATTGATTCATGTTAAACGTAGGAAAACTAAACCGCTTTAGAATATGAAGAAATAAACGCAATATAATAATATAAGCTTCAGTTAACAAGAAGTTTCGAGAAATAGCTATCTGCAATCTCCTCGCTCGCCCAGCGTGAGGATTATGGGCAAATTATTTTCAGCAGTGAACTTAGACAGTCTGATGATGTATGTAAAGTAAACAAATGAAGATTTACATATATAGATTTTAAATGGAAATATAATTAATATTTACAATAAAGGTTTAACAACCTTATGATTATGCAAATAAATAAAACAGATTGTTATATTATTATGCTAGTTGGTCAACGACGTTCAAATTGAATTGATCATTTCGGATGGCATGTCAATCAAAAGCCATGCTGCCACCGGAACTATTCAGACATTTCCAATACGGAATGGGAGCAGGGCCGATTCCGTGAAACGACGGAAATAACCGTCGTTTAACAAGAAAATGCAGTAACATTGGGAGCTGTAAAACTTTACGTCGACAATTTATATAAATCGATTATTGATTTTGTTTATATGCTCACATTTTATTACGATTTGATGAAAGCGAATCAAATTGAGCTTATAGTGAACTTATTATTACAGAATTATATTACCCAGTTAACATAATGAATACGAATCACAGCATGTCTTTCTACAATATAACTCCGTAATATAACACCGAAAATGTTCTTAAGAACGAAGCATTTCTTATGAAGTACTTTCGCAAGGAATATAAATCAGTTTTTCTGCCATATTACGTAATTTAATACAAGCCGTCAACTTTAAAGTGTCAACCGACGAATTCAACGTCCACTCCATTATCGGTAAACTCGTCAAAGTTATGCAGAACCGGTGCTAAGTGAACCATAACAACGTGAACAGATTATGAAAGTACTCGCTTGGAGCACTATAACGATGACCAGTCCGCGATGACGAGACTTTTAATTGATGGACAAATTGTGGGTGAACACGAAATCTTTCAAATTCACAACATGTGATCAGTTTTGAGTAACACCGTACCGTACGTCTGTTCAGGTCTATATTGTATTAGTGTGGAGATTTCAAAAGAAAAACAATTTAGTATCTGACGACGAAGATTACTGTCCCTTAAATTAAAGATATAAAGTGAACAATTTATCAATTACTATGTTTCAAGCTATAGCAAATGTTTCATCAATAAAAAGTCCTTTAAATATACTTTAAAATCATTACTATTGGAGAGAATAAATTTCTACTACTTTAAAAATTATAGGTGCTTATAAAAATATTTCTAATAAAAAGATTCTTTAAAACAATTCGTATAATAATTTAATTACATTGACATTCAGAAGCATATCTACCAAGGTGTCATGGTCTGAGACAAGCTCGTTGTTTACTTGTTTGATTTGTTCAGTGATATCCTCTTGATAAGTGGCCTTATTCCAATTCCGTACAGTGTCGCTGGCTGAAAGGTTGCTATGTTTATCAGTATTAGTATTAAAACGTGTTTCCGCAATTTCAACATTAACTTTTAATATTCCTGATTTATTTGGTGACACTTTTATGTCTAAGACCATCTCTACCAACTGATTTATTACAATATTTCGTACTTAATGCCTAACAAATCTGACATTAAACATCTACATCTCTTGTAAAACATTACTTGCATTCTCTCGTTTCTGTACCCCACGTTTCCTTGACAAATGCCCTCTTTACAATTCCGCACAGCACAGACTGAAGGGATCTGAATCTTATCTGCATATTTATCTCTGCTACATTGCGTTTTTACAAGAGGAAAATCTACACGCGAAAGAAGTCAAATTGAACTAGAATTTAATAAGATTTAAACCTCTTTGCAGTTACAAAGTATCGGTAACGATGCTATTTTCTTTCTGGTTTCACGGGACTAAAGCCGAATGTAATTTAGAGTGTAAAGTGTAAATAGGTGAAGTGCCTTTGTCTCAAGGGTTAGCCATAAAAGTCATAGTTGTACCGCAGTTAAGTTTTCAGAACTAATGCTTACGCATCAGTAAAAACTGTATAACATAACACTGCTCTTACACAATATTTAATACCATTTTAATGCGGTATAATTATAATATAATGGTGTTTCATTTTAGCCCAATAAATGGAAGCTCATTTATTCGAGAGCTCATTTGATACTCGCGATATTGTAACCATTCCAATATGGTTCGATAGTTGTATTGAAATAGGATTAGAAGCGATTACAATTTTAAAAGTGATGTGATGATCTAGTTTAAATTATCAGGTTTCCTTTACTAGAATTTTCATAATAACATTCAAAAGTTATGTAATGACTCTTATATGTTAATTAAATAGGAAGATCCAAAATAAAGGTTGTTCAAGATTTAATGGAATTTCATTTTCATATAACTGAATAGCGTACGGAATAATTCAAAGCGCATTTCAATAATAGATTTATTCCCGCAAATTACGAGCACATTGGAAGAGAGAGACGGAACTAAAATTTTGAATTCGTATTTCTGACTAGCCATTTAACGTGACATGATTTATAACGGTCAAATAGAAAATGAATTCGAATAGAATCGATAATGGAATGACAATAATCCTGATGTTAGATGTATGTAAAATAAACATACACGAGAATGCTACGATAGAATGAGTAAAAAGGCGTGAACCAAAACAGTGCAAAAATATAGATATTAGTGTATGAAATGTAAATTGATCAACTCGACAAAACAGAAGAAGTTCCGCAAAACAACATGTTTCTTTAAGTGTTCACTATCGAAATTAACAAATTATTTTAAGAAGATCTTTGTTTGAGTTTAGGTTCAGTGACGACTGATATCGGAAAACAGTATGTTTATAAAGTTGTAATTATTCTAACAAATTTACCTGACTATAACAGCAAAAAATATAACATAAAATGCAAACTAATTGGAATACCGAAAGAAAAAGAATAATAGACAAAACAACACCACATCGAAAAATCAATAGGCGAATTAAATTGAACTGCTAAACACACGTCGTCGGCGGACACGTCGACTGACAGGCGATAGGGGTCGATGTGGGAGGTTGACGTGAAATGGAATTATGCTTCTGAAATTAAATCTCTGAAAAACACTGCGCTTATGGCAACATCGTTTGAAATTGCCTGAAAGCAATAATCACTTCAAGCAGAATTAATGATCACCTAAAAAGCATTAAATTCATTTACTGGCATTAACAACCGCTGCTACACAATAACTAACCACTCACCGCCTATTCATGGGTCTTAAACGTAACTGGTGAAACGTGGGTGTGTACTACGCCCCTCTGTCTACCCCTTTGAGGATTACAGGCGGGACGTTACGTTTGTATACAAACACTTTAAAGTCAATACAAATACGGAATCGCACCATTTGATTACGAGAGAAAATTGATTGTTGGATGATAAAATGGTTTAGGATCAGAGTAGATGTTTCAGTGACATCTCGCCAAAATCTAAATATCATTTAAATTTCATGGAAAATAAGTGTATGTATTCAGATTACATACATATTTCGAACACATCGCGCTACAGAAATCGATATGTCCAATAAATAATGTACTATAGTTTACAGTGAAAATATTAAGACAAGTGGAATTTTGTAAAAGGAAATCATAAAAGGACATGACGCAGCTTATATGACTAGTAAGGCAACTCTTTTGGCACACAATGTAACGGCGTACCATTGTCTTCCCGCAAAAGTGCAATAAAAACACTTTATAATATAATAATTCACGAGCATGTCCCGTTCTCTCATTCTGTCTGGCACCAGATCCGGAGCAGCTTCAGAACATCAAACTTGGCATCGGTGCCCAACGCTGACAGATCATAGATTCTTGTAGTCAAAAATCTAGGTTGCGATTGTCAAGATCAGTTATACACATCAAGGATTATTAATTCATATTTGTAATATATGTTCTGAAGATGAAAAGAAACATTTAGGTATACGAGATCTAGTTCCGAAATGATGATTTGAATATTTAACTAAATGTTGTTCATAATATTCAGACATTGAAATAATTTGTTTGCTTTTAATAATACATACATGTCTTAACGTTAGGTCCCTTACGGGGTAGGCAGAGAGCAAGGGGCAATTTTAACAATTGTTTAGTTTATTTAACGGGAACAACTATTCCAGTTAAATGAACTAAACAATTACCTAATCCAGTTATGATAGAAATTCTGCTACTGTCATCAATAGTACAGGAACATTCGAAATATGATTCTTTTCAAAAATAACATCTCAGAGAAAAGCAACGCAGAGAAGGAAATGAAACGATTTCTACTAGGTTCACACTTTGTTTTTTTACTGAATACTTAATGAAGTATGTTGGTTTAATTTTTGAAACTATATTCATCTTGGCTGAAGTTATTATTAACAAAGACATACCTATACCTTATAGAAAGAGCCTCGAAAGTTGTTTTACAAAAAAAAGACAAATTGAGAAGTATTACTAAGGTAGAATCAAGAAGCATAATTAGGTATCGAGCATCATCATGAAAATGGTAAGGTTCAAATTAAAATAGGAAAGCATGATACGAGGTTACTTTACGGGATTTCCGAAAACAGATGCCCGGGATGGAGATAAAATTGCCAGGAATTGTTTAGGTAATGTTGTATTTGTTAAATGGGAGTAGCGATTATGAAATCTTCTGGCTATTAAAGAGGATTTAACAATGATGGGTAGGTACGTACCACGAGTGCGTGTCGCACCCGTCTTTCCGCCGCGGCGTATGGCTCCCTATTATGCTGCAGGTGGCGACCTGAGAAAAAAAAACAGATATAAGGTTTACTGTTGTACTTTTCTGTAAAGGCTACACTAAAGTATTAAAATGCCGCATCTTTTATAAAAAGTGGTATTTTATTGGCAAAATAAAATCTTAATGGTGATTCTAAGAACTGCAGACAAACCAAGAAAAAAGTTCACGTTGGCATATATGCAAAACTAAATACGTAAAAGATTTCAAATACCATTGAAAAAGTCCATATATCAAAGGCCTTTTATCAGTATTACAGAAAAAAAATTGGCTCGATCACAAACCGTTCCATCACGCCTTTCGAATTATTCAATCCTGACGGTATTAACCGGGTCCCTACGCTCATATAGGCTTCATTTGATATTGAACTTTATGCCATACGCACAAGATATCGTTTTTATTGGACCCAGTGCGGTTTACAGTTACAGAGTATCGGGAATTGCATCCAAACGGTATTATAGGATTGTGATTAGTCACTTAGGTAATAGCCGGGGGACTCGATTTCATTTGACGTTTGTAGCAGATTACATTTTTGGAAACTTGGATTTACTGTCACGTGCATTTGACATTGTTCTTTTAAATAAAATTCAAACTAATGTCTGTTTGAATTTCGCTATTATTATTTGATTAGCGATTCTTTTGATAACTCTAATCACATTACATTGCTCTATTAATGAAACAGAACTCGATTGCTTCCGAAGTCGCCATAAATCGAACTCGACATTCTGAGATTCTCACGATATTATATAACACCGTGTCAATCAAAACTAGTATTTGGGCATCGACGACTCCTTGTAATTTAAGTCCGTTAAATACACCTTCAACGCATTTTATTGTAATTAACAGTTTTTAAAGGCCTTATTCTTCTTCTTTCATAAGTTTAACACATTCCATTGTACTATTACCCAATATTATAAAGCTTAGTTGTTACACTAAATCTTCATCTTTTAGCAAATCTAAGAGAGTTATTGAAGCAATGCTAATATAACATCTGCTACCAAGAGAGAAGTCGTCGAGTCAAATAAATGCCTTCATCATAATAGCGATGTCACATCGATAATTCAGTACCCGTGGATCCCTCTCGAAGGCATTGTGTTAACAGCTCAATATCTGCGTACAAAAGCGCGAAGGGGACGACGTCAGTCCAAATAATCAATTAGGGCTGGCGTCTTGGTGCCTAAACGTACAAATATTTGCGTAGCATCGCGATGAAGAGCAGGAGCCGCTTTTATATACTGTTCATATAGATTTAACGTTATGATTCACTGAGCATTGATTCATAATGAAATGCGGAAGGTTAGAACTCAAAAAAGGATGTACATAACACAATTGAAAGAAAAATTCCAATTACGCTATTTGTAGATACAACCACTTGCATCGTAACCATCGCCTGTTTGATGTGTCTCGATATAATACTACTGATATAACAAATAGGTTACCAAGGATAATTTTACGTGGGTTTTTACGTTTTTAGGTCAAAAGTACCACTAGCGCTGTAGGTGGGAGTACTAAAACAAAATGTCCGACGCGAAACTCTGATACCGAGTGGCTTTTACCGTTACTTGTGATCTAGCTTCGGTACCGAGCGCGTACAGATAGACATTTGTTGCAAGAAAACTTTTACCGTTAGTGTTTTTGCTTTTGTGGGTTTATGACATTCAAACCCATACTCGAAACCGGCGTGCGTGTATGAAGGTGGCAGGGAATTTAAATGAGGCAGTTAGGTATGGAAGGATAGAGATATTTGGCACTCAGTGCTTTTTGCCCACACCGTTAGCGAATACCTGGCTGGACGCTATATTGATAATAATAAAAATAATAATTATAAACAAATTCAAACAATACGTAGTCGCTAAAATTATATGGAAATAACGAACCCAGTAGGTATACAACTATACATTGATTACACCATATAGATCATCAGTTCCAAATGGATATCAAACTGGGTTTGTTAGTTTTAATGATGACGTCAACAAATAAAATTGCACGGGATGCGGAAATGAGAGAACACGAAACCGAAATGACTTCTCGTGATGCACAATTTTTAAGGAAATTGTAATGTATCATAAAAATAGTAGATTTACAATTCATTCATCTTGACTAACAACAAATGTTTTTTTGATACAAAATTATAGAATAAGACAAAGTTTTAATTAATGGCCAAACATAAAAATAGTTCGACAGACGTGCGTACTACTACACGTACGATTTTAAAATGACCACTACTTGTCTAATTTCGACAAAGCGGCGGCGGAGTGGGGGATATTTGTTTCCGAAAAATAACAATTTCCGGTGAAGTTTAAACGTTTGAAGTTTGCTACTATCTCACATATAAACTGTAAACATTTTAGCGTATCGTATTTAAATATTTGTTTAACATAGCAAATGATACTGTCAGTGATATGACTTATTTCGTTAATTAGGAAATCGATGGAAGCGCATCGTTTACAAGCTGCATCATGGTTTGTTCGCGGAAGAATGTTAATTGGCAATTTATTTAGGCAATTCGTAAGAAAAAATTATTGACTCTGTTTCATTAGAGTCGTCTGTAACGCAATGCGCTTTCAACGCTATTACTAAAATCGTAAATCGATTTTTGAGAGTTTTTAATCGCTGAATATAATTATATTAAATTTACTATATTGAAGCTGAAAATTTAGTATAGTATTTAAAATTTCACGTGTACATATTTTTGGATTGATTTAAATAACAAAAAAAAAAAACATTCTTTACAATTTGCTAAGACCCAAAAAAATTAAAAATAAAACATTAATTCTATTTGGCGACATACTCTTACCACACAAAAAGCACCAACCACCCCACTATAACGAAATCTAAGTCACACACATATATTTTAAACGCATTTGTACCAATTTCATTGCACCCCCACAATTGTTATATTGAAAAGACGTGAGGCATTGTTCGTTCAAAAATAAAAATGGCCGCCCCTCCAGTGTTTCAGAACGCGAACAGCGCGACACACAGCCGGGCCGCAGTTGTCAAGAACTAATTCCACCGTGGACGCGGCTCGATGCAACGTTTGTTTCAGAAAATTAATATTTCTGCGCGACACAAACAATGGCTGAAACGCGGAAGGCGCCCTTGTAACCGTTCGTCGCAATTATGTATGTTTCTATATATGTACGTGGGTAAAGAAGCTTTATTTCTCAAATACAAAACTATAAAAGTTATATACACGATAAAATAATTACACAAATAATACCTTTTTAGACAAGTGTCGGTTTCGCGTTAATATATTCGTCCATATAACGTAACATAATATTAAGTCCCATATCCCCAAAGGGGTAAAATCAAAGGAGTGTAGTGCATTTTCACGATTCGTCTGTTAAGCTATACGTCCCACCATGGAATTTGGGGGTGAGTCCGTAGCCATACATTGGCAACAAATCTAGACTCCGAGCTACTACTAAGAATTTTATGTTGGAAAAGCCCAATAATAGCCCATTCCAGGAAATAACCCAGGACCTCTAGCTCTCGCTTGCAACCACTAGATCAAGGAGGCAGTAAATATCTCTAAGTTAGGAAGAATAATCTTTATTTCTCAAAATCCATCATAAAAAGTACTTATATGGGGTATTATTTAAATATATTTTGATGCTTTTAGGTCAGTGTCGGCTAATAATTATATTGAGTAGTTATTGTATAATTGTATTAAAAAGTACAAACATACTGAATTCTGACGATTAGAAGGCGTCAGTAACTTGCAGTATCTTCGAGAGTATGCATTAGATGATTCGCTCTATACTATGTATTGAAGTAACCTTATGACATTGTTGGTAGATAAAAAGTGAACAAGAAATGTCATTAAACTACAACACACAACGTTTCAATATCAAAGTATAACGATATTTAATAATGTAATAGAAACCCAAAACAATACCTGCAGGGTAATGTATGTACATATAATTGCAATATTTTATATAAATCTTATCTCCAACGAACTTAAAGAACCAACCGATCTCTATAGTAAACATGCATTACACTGACGTCACAGTATACAAAATGTAACGCGTATCAACGTAAAAATGAAGAAACACACTTGACACACTTACGAGAGATGTTCCTCTTATTTTTACACTGGCGCGCTATTTACATTGTAATCAAGATATTATGTTACTTCACGGACATTAAGGACATTTAATGTCCACGTGGCGTCGTGTATAATTCACGACGCCGTAATAATTCACTAAATATTATACAAATATTTAGACAGCGCCAGCGCCGCTCCACCGGCGTCCGGAGTGAGGGAGCGCAAGAGCGAGCGGGCCACGCTATTAATGGGTTCCGTCGTTTGAATAAATGAGTCATTTGGCACGCTGGGTGAAAAGTAAAAAAAAAAAAACAAAAAAGAAAAATGCGTTTCGATTCACATTAACGCGAATACGCAACGACGTTTCGTGTAAAGGAATGATTTTTGTTTTGTGGTTGAGCTTTGTGCCTGGCAGCATCGAAGAAAGAGCTTTGGAGACAGTTCACGCAACTGTCTGAGCCGTAGGTTGATATCAACTCTGTGGCCAAGTATTTTTAAACACCTGATAAAGCAACTATTGACACGATATAGTGGAATATGTTCCTTTGAGTTCATCGGCATCAAGAAGAAAGAACCTGGTCATAAAGTTGCGAATAAAAATCAGCTATGAAATGTTTTATGGAATTTTACAAGAAGCTAAGCGATATAATATGACAATAATAATGAAAACGGAACCCCAAAAGACATATTAAAATACCATAAGACGTCTCGAAGGCCATTATGTATTTGACGATGGTATGAACAAATAAAATTTTTGTCGTGAATATATAATGAAATAAGTTAATAAGTTTATATTACGGCTTCGAATCAACACTTAAGTACATAATATGATAATAAACCTACATGTTTTATTAGGTTACGATAAATTTGAACGTGACGGCCGGCACACATGAGAAACAAACCTTATTTTTTTATCACGCTGTTACAAAGGTGAACTACGATTCCGATCATATTTTCTGCCAATCCAAAGTATGCTTAGTAAAAGCATACATATAACAGTCCTAATTAAAAGAGACAGATTCAACTACTTTGAGTCAATTCAGCTTATAATACTGATTTTTGATTATAAAAAAACAAAAAAAAGTTGATATTAAGAATCCGGTTCTTGTAGATTCCTTTCCTGGCCTATTTTTAGTTTTTGAGAATCGGTACATGCTATCGGGTCATTGTAACGGTTATCTTAATTATTATTTTAAATAATAGATGTGATAATAGGTTGTAAAGTGAAGAAAAAAAAATTAAAATTGCTGTTTAGAATCAGTAATTATGTCTTATTAATTAAACTATAATTATTATTTTTTGTAATTAAATTTACAATTAAGAAAAATCGTTAAAAACAAAGGTTACATTTATATACAATTATATACAGATATACCACGTAAAAGAGCAAGTCAAACAGGTAGAAAATTATCTACGGAAAATAATAAATGTTGTGGTTGCCATGTGCTTGAAACATATAAAAGTATATAAGCGGAAATGATTCACCCGTACGATTGTTTCGCCGCGCATGACTTACCGCGATGACTTCACAGTTACAATGGTGTTCGATTTAAAAATATACGCGCGTTTAATTACGTATGCATGGGCGTAATGGAGCCGGTGTGGGCATCTATAGCTACATAGACAGTGTGTAAGTAGGTACCTATGTACACGAAAAGCGTCGCAGTGAATTCCACACCGCCACGTCCGTGTACGATCCGAAAGGGGACTCTTTACACACGATCGAGGGAGTTCTCAAACTTGAACACGTCCGATGGAGATACGGATTGATGTAGGGTGAACGTTTTCAAATATTCCCCGTAAGCGTCGTATCACATAGTTTAAAGATGTTATATAACGGTATCTGCCGTGATCAATTTTTAAACGAGCAAATTCGCCTTAGGTCCGAAACTTGAAAATTCACCAGTCGTGTCTCGATTTATTTATTGTATACTGCTTGGTAGAAATGGACAAAGCCGACATTAACCCTTTGAACTCATTTTTTTTAATTACCTATTACTAACTCAACTCAATAAAAATATATATATTTTGCATATTCGGAATATTCAGAATGAGATATATTATGTATTTAAAAGAAAAAAAATACATTTGATAATTTAAATTATTTTTAAAAATTGCGTTACTATAATGTCGGGTCTGACTCGCGTTGGTGTAAGAAATATAATGTCGAGCCACACTCGACGACAGAGTGGTAAGGGTTAATGTATTTAATTTCATATTATATAATGCTATGCGTTTACATATAGATGGCTCTTCGATTTTAAATAAGAAGGAATCTACTGAGTCATCAGCAACAGTGCAGTATTTCTAAGCATTAGTTTAAAAACCCTCGTACTCACATATCATAACTTCTAGATGCGCAACGAGGAAAGAAAGCTCACACTGCTGTGTAGCAGGAGAATAAGCGGTATACTGTGATTAAACCAATCCATTTAATGTCATCATAGAGTTAATACTGTACTACTTACATCGCTGCTTATCATAATTTCTAATGATCGAACAATTCGGCGTACATTGCTCGCAATGTATAAGGTTATGGTAACATACAGAACGCTTACAAAGCAGTGTACGCGCAAGATAACCGCTGTATCACTATCGCAAATTACATAATCGCACCCCGTTAACATTAATGTGGGCGCATTTCCATGGCCATTCATGGCTTTCGAACGACTCTGGCGCCTTCGTATGGCGATGTAGGTACGTACCAACTTACAGCAGATTTAATCTCCCGTTTCGACTAATATTTGTTGTATATTTGGTTATTATTCGCAAATGAAATGTGTGCGTCGAATTGGAAATTCACAAATCCGCGCAGAAACAATACGTCGCAAATTACATTGCAATACGGTCGCACGCTTTACGTTCCATCGGCTTTTGATTGTGCGATTCGAGCAAATGATGTATGCGTTAACGGGTCCTATAATGTTTATTCTGTTGTTTAACGTTCAGCGCAAAAAAATTACTCAATGATGACGTAAGGTAAAATTTACATCTTAGTTGATATTTTTAGTGAAGAGAATGTTCCATTCAGATGTCGGTATTGTTTGAAAATGGAAAAGCTTTTAAATTTAGAATTTACTAATTATTGTATCGTTACCGTACTTATTAGATTTTTGTAAGAACGAACAGAAATCATTCAAAGAGAGAAATATTTCTAGCCATTACATCGTTCTTTTTAAAGCGGATTAATATTGAGGGGAGTGAATAAGTGGATAACGTAAGAGATTAGCGTAAAAGTGATGAACGAGTATAAGATATTGTACTAACTGCAAAAACAAAAAAAATCAAAATTGAGTATATTTATTTTGTACCGACAAACGAAAGTATGCAAGAGATTGATTTACATAAGACCCTAGTGAACAAGACGTTATGGATAAATAAAACGTTAAACATTACCTGCTATTACGCCACGATCACTCTATGTACACGGCACTTTATCATGGAAGGTCTTAGCTAAAGTTAGACATTTTTAAATGGGCATAAAATACTCTAGGCCGGAACAATCAAACCGTCTCCAGCCTCGACGCCACCGCGTACAGCAAACTAACTGACACGTTAAGCCACGCTGGCGACAGCGCTCTTGGCTATCAGCAATTTTATAGGAGCCTTTCCCTGATTTGGTTTCTTGAGCACATCAACTGTTTTTGAATGAGGACGAAGACTTAGATAGCATATACATATTGATAGAAAAAATGATGATTAAGTGGGCATCGAATCTCTGATAGTTGTGGGAAGATACCAAGTACATATAAGTTGAAGACTATATGAAAATTATCTCCATACATACAAAGAGGTCTAAAGCATTACACATGGAGTTTTTTACCTATAGATATTTAACATAAGCACAGTAAGTACATTTACATATGTGGGGATAACATTTGCTAAGAGCGAAAAATAATTCTTCAACATTAAAACCTATTACTACAAGCTTGATAGCTACATAATTTTCCAGTTCAATATCGAGCTGGAGCCGTTGAGAACCACTGACTCGGAGAACCGCAACTCGGCATTCTATTTATATTGATACTGGTGATAGTTAAAACCGCAGCGTGCAAGGTAAGGTATTGATTTTAAAATACTTCGTTATATTAAAATTATTGATAGAGGAAAAACTCAGACTGAAAAAGTTTCATTCTCATATTGAAGTGGTACGACAGGCGGGTCGTCATTAAAATAAAAATAAACTTTGACGATGGTCATATTTGAAATGAAGCAATAGTCAAGGCTTCGGCTTCGGCTGATCGATTTATACTAAAAATAATCTAGATACTTCTGAACGTATTGAACGAAGTAATGCTTACATAACCTAACACAGTTCGGTCACAAATGTCTTAAACAACCAACACTATGAAAGGCCTTTGGAATAATAATAATACATTACCGATCGACGTTCGTATGAAAATTGTTTAACACACAAATCAAGCAACACAGCTTAGAAATGATAAAATAAATGAATAACACATGTTCAAAAAATATCAAAAGACTTAACTAAAAACAATACGCCGGGGGACGTGAGTTTTCTTGTCCAATATCAAATATCTAAGACAAGTCAAAGCAAACAATAGGCCGTATTCGATTACTGTGACCTCGGCGAGAGATACGATCGATGGCAACACGAAATCGTATGTCATTCACCAGAAACCCTCTTTAATATTACAAATGAAAACGGGGCTATTGAAACCTTCGGAGACGGAAAAACACTTCAATTTAAACTCGAACGGAATAAAGATGAGACTATGTGGATTTTGGAAAAAGGTCCCGTTATCCGCTTATCATGCGGATTTGAGGCTAGTTCAGGGCTAGAGAATTTCCATGCTGCTATATATGATCACACACGATGTTGACCATTCACAAACAGCTGTTCAGCTGCAAGTCTGGCGTGATCATAAAAATGTAAACGAAATAAAAGCGATGGTTACTTACGAGACGGAAATGGCTGATCCAACAGAGAGTAGTGATACGTCTAAATGTACTCGTACATTAGGAAAATGACACTGCTAGTCAGATATCCGCAAACAATAGGCTGTATTCCATTACTCTAACCTCGACCAGAGACGATCGATGGCAAGACGAATTCGTATGAGTCACTTCTCCAGCATACCCGCCTTACTTGGCTCGTGGTACCTATAATTATTGCGCGTCTAGACAACCGGCGTCGCCCGGGCGGCGTCTATGGAAATATAATGATTCTGCAGCGACATTTTTTCCATGGCAATATGTTCTCGATGGCAATTTCGCGGTGAAAACTAGGGCAACACAATAATCATATCCTCGTCTCCTTTCAGTCCCGATTACGTAGGGGCCGGAAATTAAGATCTTGGAAGTTATCCTTTTGGCATGGCGAAATTGATTTTCGAGATTTAAAAAATAACTTTTGAAGCACATAAGATGAAACTTTGCACATGTTATACTTTTCCCTGTGAGAGGTTAGACTAGAACAAATAAGCAGTTGTATATCTTGCGCTGCGCTTGTTACTGGTTCGTTAGGTAAAGCGAATTGGTTTATTAGATTTGGACTCGAGAGAGACAAGAAAATTTCACAGCGACAATTTTTCCAAATCAAATGAATAAATATTTGTCGCAGTTATAACGTTTTTAGTTGTTACAAACGTTTGACCACAAATTAGGTTTTATTGGCCCTAAAGCAATAAAAAGCGTGTACATTTAAAAAGTATGTCAAGGGTGATGTAACCAATCTAATATATGGTACATAATTCGGAACGAATCCACACAAGCGCACAATAATGCAACAAATAATATGGCAATAAAATTGCCATAAAACGATTATGAAAATAAAAAGAATTATAATTTGTAATTGAGAGGCGAAAAATTACTCCATTTTCCACCAGAAGCCGTTCCAATTGGGGGTTACGATAATCGAAAATTGTGAGCATACCTGAAGGCACGGCAGCAGTGTCAAGACGAGAGTGAGTATATAGGACGGAAAATACGAAGAGGTGCTGATGCTCGCCGTAACGCCTCTTATCTCCATATCACTTTACACGGGCACCTAATTGTCCACTAAACAGTAGCACCGCGTACATCGCTAAAGGGACTTCCGAATCCTTTCACGCAACAGATTTGTCACCTAATTCGTCAGGCACTTGAGTCATTATTGCTTGTGAATTTTCGCGCGACACCAGGGGGGCACACATTATATTATGAAATAGTAACGGGGACACGTGCTATCGCGGCAGAGAGGGACGGATTCACTGAACGTCCTTGGCGCGGGGGCGCGCGGGGCGCCTGCGGCATCAGACGTTTCAATCATCCCCGGGGGGACGGGGACGGGGATATGCGCTCGGGAGCGGCGCAAGCGAGAAGCACGATGCCGTGCTATTGACCGGCCTGCAGACCACGCCCACCCGGGCGAGAGGGGCGCGCTGATGCTCCAAGTGAAAATCGAACGTCGGCCCGGGCAGACGCGGCTGGTTCAGCTGCTGCATCAAGGTTAACTAAACTACTCATGCACTTCCTACAACCCGCTACGCAAGCCATGACGCCCTAGTATTTCTTACGTCAATTACAACCTATTACTACTAGCATCTGGGTTAAGAGTTGGTGCTATATATTATTGTATATAATTAGTGCAGTGCTCAAATATAGAGTAACTATGCATTTTTTCCAATTTGAAATACAAAATATTCTATGTACTATGAACTCGTTAAAATAGGGGACAAAAATGTATCAATGCAATTCTTTGGGTAATTTAGTATCAGTTGAAAACGTAACTGACAGCGTCGATTATAGGCGTTACAATGTCATGGAATTACTTTTTCAGGCCTACTTTTGAGATGAAACATTTAGTTCCGTTCTGAATTACAATTTTTTTCTCGTTCTTAGAGTAATTTTCTTAGCAGCATTACCAAGTAATGTGTTATTATGTAGGCTATATGGAAGAATATGAAAAAGAAATCAAATAAGAAGGAATGCGAGAATGTTAAAACATATTATGTATCTTTTACATTGAGAAGTTGCAACATTTAACTCATTATGTGCCTCTAATATGTAACCTGTGCGTAAATTGTTACTAAAATTAACAGTACGTAAAATTCTTATGTAAATGAATTTTTTGTAATTCTTAATGAGAATAAAGATTCTTAAAACTCATACCATGTAATGATATCATTGCGTTTATGACGAAGAAGGGCCAAGACCTTATACAGACAGTACAAAACTTAATCATTAAATAGATTTGTTTAACTTAACACACAATCATTTCCAAAAATGTAATTGAACATTAGGTTACGAACGAATCACGAATACTACATATAGATATCTAATACGAAATAATAAAAGTAGATTAACTTGATTGCTTAATAAGCAGCCGAATGCAACTTGGGATCTCTGGAGAGCGACGGGACATGTCGCCCATTAAAATAGACACAAATGTATGTAATTAAGGCACGTTTCAGACGAGCTCTCGAGTGAGGCCGGGTACGCCTCCCGGAGTCTTACGTAACGACCTACCTTACCACAACGTAATACTGTAAGTATTATACGATTCCTGTCCAACTGGGAGGCTTTTCATGAAATTTATTTTTCACTTGCAACATTTTTGCCTCGTCTCGCACTCGAGATAACTCCGGCATTATTACATTCTGGAGCTGTATCGTTCAATTTTTCTGAAGGGTTGTGCGGGGTCTTTTTAAAAGTAATGTTCTCAACTTTCTATGCGGACGTTTCATTTCTCGGTAAATAATTTTTTTTAGACGCGGCACGATAAGAACTCTCTCTCTCTCTCTGTATTCAGATGTCTAAAAATGTGTAAAAAAAATTATTCACGTAGCCTTAAGAATGTATAGAATAATCATAAACTAAAAGAAAAATGAAACCTTTTTTATTTTTACAAATTAGCATTGTCTCCATTTTATTAATTAAGATACATGCTTTATGTGATATAATGGTAGTTGATTCGGATATGTAGAGAGATGGGCTAATGTAAGGATGACAATAAAGATACATATATATTGCGAATGTCGATGGACGCAGGTGGCGAAGAGGACCAAATAGGTCAAATTCTTACTGATGGGGCAGTTACAAGGGTTGCGAAACCGGCGTGCATGTATGTAGAGTGATAAACGTGGAAGAAACACTGCAGGTCGGTAAAGATAGAGACATTTGCGACTGGCTGCGCTCTGCCTACCCCGTAAGGGGGCTAACGTGAAGTTATTATAATAATATTAATGACGCGAATGAACACATTCAGGACAGGGTTAAGCGAAATTTTTATTAAAGACAAACTTCATCAAATCTCCGCGAAGCTTGATAAGATCCAATTTGGCTTAGACGGACATCATTCTCGGCTACGCGTAGATACATAAACACGCCGGTGTTCCAGCGTGAGATAATACTTTCTGGACGTAACATTTTTCCGCTGTAGGTATCCATTACGGCGCTACGCGGCGCGAGTGTGATTATGTAACGTTAATACTACATTTAGTCCGTCGTCTCTCGTATGACGGAATATATATTTCCACAACATATACTTCTGCTAAGTACATTTACATGGCACATCTCATATCTGGCGATATAACTTAATGACGAAAACCGTCGTATCTTTTCGTACCAGCTTAAAGTTATACTAAATTTGTACATTGGTTGTGGGTAGAATTAATTAAATTTTCGTTGTGTGTTCTTTTGTATTCAAAGGTGCATACAATATTGGTGGATGATAGTAAGAATATCTTGAGACACCTCCACATACAGACATCTGATTCAATACTAAGCAGAGACTGTGACCTAAAATCTGGAAGAGTACATTAAAACTTTCATAAATATGTTCTTATATATGTAATTTTTCAACTGAGACAGGCAAACATTCGTGTTGATTACACAATTATTTGTGCTAGATGAGAACCGACTCCGCAATCTCGGATTTAACAGACACACACACTAAGCACTATACGTGCAGGCTTGCCAAACTATAGTTTAGCCGTGAATTATCATTTAAAAAATATATTTCCACATTAACAAATCTAACACAGTACAATTCACCAATTTGGAATTAAAAACCTTCTGCCACCGTTGATGTGAGACACAGAAGTAAATAATATAAGTCTAATTTCGAAAAGTAATCTTACTGACAAAAAGTATTGCCTCCGGAATCTTTTACTTGTCAATGTGACAAGGAATAGACACTTGGCGAACGAATGAGCGAACGAGTGAACGAACGAGTCTAGTAGAGAAACATGAAGTTTACTTTGCTCGTTTCGCTCATAGCCTCGTTCCGGGCGACGATTGCAGTAATTAGGCGGAAAGCGGCTCCGCGGGCAATTTTGAACGCTTTTAGGCCTTCACTGAGACCCCCGTCGTAAATCTTACACGGTGCGTGGAGAATATGTTACGTTTCTTCAATTCACCGCTCCCTCTGTTACGATTAACGGAGAGCTACTAGATTACTTGCGAATCGTGGGAGTGTACTACACTACTCTGCCTAACC
>DWME01000470.1:0-33284 GCA_018244795.1 Parelbella ahira ahira | reverse complement strand
TCGTTAAAAGACTAGCATATAAGAGTATTATAAGTTAATACAAAATTGAAAATGGTAATTTATTTGTGCTAAATTTTTTAGTGATAAGCTTACCGGTTATAATTTTGGTTCGATTAATGAAAACAATAAGTTTGATATTAGAATTATAAGACGTGAAAATCTTAATATTTCTTACAGAAGATATAAATTGTCACCCCTTGGTTAACTCCGTTGCGGTTTAAAAATATTTTCTAAGACTCTACTTTCTTGGGTTCTACTTATTTCCGTGCCATATTCTACCAAAATCGATTTAGTACTTTTAACAAAGGAATAGGTAAGGCTGCATAGTATGAATATGTATTTGAGAATGCGCCAAACGAATTTATAGACAATTTTCGCCAAAGACAAGTCTAAGATTGTAAGTGAGCAACGTATAGTTACAAAATACGTTTCGAAGTTTATAAGAACAGTTATACCTTTCACTTTTTACAATAAATATGTTGATAAGATACATACCTACTGAATACATGATTTTAATGGAAACAAACTAGCAATGGCAAGCGGTGGCCGGCATCCTGGTCGTAACGCCAGAGAAAATGTGCTCTAGCGAATCCTTTGTCAAGATCTGTTCGTAACTTTATAGGAATTCCTTGGAGGTTAGGGTTTGTTTACGTACCCATTTTCAGTACAAAAACATTCCAATTTTAAATTGCAGTCCGGATTTTTTAAAATGGAATAAGTAGTGTTTTGTTTGATAAATCCATTGACTTAGATGTACCTAATCTCTTATGCAACATAATATTATAACGACCAACATTAACACTATTTAATAGCCATATGGAGTGGAATTTCTCATTTATTCATCGAATAATGTAACGGTGATGCTAGTGTAACTAATGTAGCTGTTACCTGGCAACATTTAATTTATAAAACTGTTAAAAAAAACACAAAAAAGACCAAACTGTCTTAAGAACCATGTATCTAATTATCTTTATTATTTTGACCAATTTTTAAAACTATTATTTTAAAAATTTTTCGTCAATGACACAATCCTTATTTAATATCTAATACCTAATGCATCATTGATAATAATCTGGGAACAAATCCTAGATTATTATCGATACTTATATCAACTACATTATTTTAATAAAGTTTCAACGAATCCGTAATGTGTAATGATTTTGATATTTCATAAATTTTTATAACTAGTGGCAATACCCTACACCTTCCTTTTTTGAATCGTGAACCGTAATTGAACCTCTATGTATTCAACCAGAATTTAAACTCCATGTAAGTATTGAAGAGTGCGTTAGGTATTCTTGTAATAAATTAATATTAAATCATACACAAGACCAGCACTCGAACAATCAGTGCTACATAAGTTCGTTCGTATCAGTGGCAGGGGTCGCGGACCCGTCGATATCTCTCCTGCAACAAACAAGCAAAAACGACGATGATACAATGACATTAAATATATACGCATGCGTAACTGTTATTAATAAGTTACCAGAGTCACATATTCACTGTTTATCATTGAAATGGGTGCAGTAATTTGAGTCACAATAGTTTTTTTACAGTTTGCACATCCATAGGAGTAAATAAACAATATTTTGTTATATTCTTTATAGAATGAATGATATTATGTAAGGAAATAGCAACAGGTTTTGCATCCCCCTTTATGAGTTGCAATGCAATTGGTCTGAATGAAGAAAGAAAACATCTCGGTATTTTTTTCCTTTTAAAACGATATCAATGATTTATTTAATTTTTTGTCATAATATAAATTAATAATCATTATTGTATCACCCTGTATAACATAGTAGGAATATATAATAAACTACGATGAAATTCACTAGCGTTTCAAGCCCTAATTAGCATTACGGAATGCCGCGAACAGTCCGCGCCGGCCCTCGCTGGCACCGGGACGGTAATTAGACCTATTTAGCCCCACCGGGGCGAACTCGTCAAGGATACTAGTAGTAACTAGTATGTCACCTACTACAGTCGTATCTTACTAAGTATTGTTTATTGTTCTCTAATCCTGATGCCGTTTTATATCACATGTTACGTACATCAGATAAGTTACAAAATGTGCTGTTAGTTTAAATACTATGAATGTCATTACTTCTTAATTTTGTTATGTTATAATTTAGTCCGCACTGTCATGTATAATATATATCAAGGTAGCATACACACATGTAGGTATATACCACACTACAGTAATACGAATTATTTTAAGTTTGTAACACGTTTGTTTTATTCGGTAATGAAGATAAAAACGATTTCTTTTTTTACTTTTATCTGTCAATGGGGAGCTTTAGTTCAAAAAGTTACAACGCCATGGCCTACTGAAGGCGGTTTGTGGCTGCATCCCTTATTTAAGGTTCGCCGTGTAACCCTATTGCTTTGAAGTAGGTAAATTAGGATTTCGTTCGTGGCGATATATTCGGTTGCACCTGGGTGTACTATGTCTCCAATGATTAATATCATGTTTGTGTCTCAGCGTGTTATAGCAAAGCAAGTACTAGTGTCTCTATGTCCTCTTTACAATATCGGGACGTCCCCAAATTGTCGCTCTGTTAATTTAGTGATTTTCCACCATCACTGAATTGCTTGGATTTATTAGCTGTTCGTCGGTTATTACTATATAACACTAAAGCATTTTAACTACAGTAATATAACTTATTATTCTAGACATCTGTACATTTTTTTCTAACAGCCAACCCAGTCAGACACATATTAGATATACAATACCGTTACAAATGGATGAAACACAAAATAACTTGCAATATATATCTGTTACAGTACAAAGTACTTGAAACTATTGATACAATTTGGCAGTTTTGTATGCATCATACACATATACAAAATAATACCAAGAGATGTAGTACAGACGTACATGCCAACCTCTAATTAGATATCCATGTTGGGGAATGTCGCGTGAACCTGCGTGCTGTGTAATTACGCAGCTGAAGCGCCACCGGGACGGGTACATCAAGGGCGCGTAACTACTTAAGACTCATTGTTTCTCATTACTGGGTCAATGTCTTCAACATATTTCCGGTGCACGATACTATGAAAATTTGTACCTTTAATTGCATCTGTGTGTATGTACTCGTATATTTGCTACAATATTAGTTAAGAAAAAAGAGTAGGTTTTGTTATAAGGAGCGTAAAATAATTGTAACACACTTATTTATTTATAATTTAAACATCAGTGGTTGGGTTTTTAATCTAACTGATGGCCAACTCTTTTCAATATAACTGAAGTTTATTACGCCGACTCCATGCAGATTTGCTGTTGTTATATAATTAAGATGTGAGAAGAGCTCGTCTGAGCTGCATCCGGCTACAGGGCTAAGACCGCTTTGATGAGTGTTACAATCGCTTCGGTCAGGGTTACAAATACTTCGTACCTACCTCAAATACAGCAATGCAAATGTTTGTAGACTTTAAATAGCGTGTGTTCATATGAAGAGATTGATGAAAGTATCAGATGTGGAAAAAGTCTGTAAGGATAGATATATTTGTCATTCGGTGTTCCCTGCCTATCCCGTAAGGAACCTGGCGTGATGATGTATACGTATTCGTTAAATATACTTTTCATTTGGAGCATAAAAACCGTAAATAGATCTGTGACGGATTTTAAATATAGCGTGTTTAAGTGCATCAAAGCTGCGATAAATAAATTATATCTAACGGCGCGGACACGAGACGGCACAATTCATTTATTTACGACTAGCAGCAGTTGTCGTGACTGAAGTGTAAGGCACTAGTCGTATAGCCAGCGATTAAGTGACTTGTATCAAACGAAACTAGCAGCAGTTGATGTCACTGAAGTCTAAGGCATTAGTGTCATAGCTAGCAACTGAGTCACTAGTATCAAACGAAACTGGAAGCAGTTAGCTATATTGAAGTCTAAGGCACTCGTCATATAGCTAGCAACTAAGTGCCTAGTATTAAACGAAAATGTAGTATCCTAATATAAAGAGAGTCTAAAATTAATTAAAATGGATTTTAGATATAAACATAGGTTTCAATATCAAATTAAAATCGCGCGAGTATTTAAATACATTGGTTCAAACAGCGACTTAATAAAAAAATCCTTATTTTTTTGTGTTTTAGTATTAATTTATTATGTGTATTTAGCTTTATGTTCGCTTGTCGCTTATCGCAGGCGGTGTAATCGATTAACTTTACGCTCGCTTCGTTCTTATTGCCGCTATATTTGCTTTTAACGAATTGATAATATCTGTCGCTTGTTTAGTTTCTAATTTGTCTTTCTCTGCTCCTGTTTTACGTTTTGTACAATTGCATTTGGTCTGGATCTTTAGTTTAGCGTGTATTTGCATACCGAGAACTATTTTAAAGGGAGACATGGAAATCGTTGCTTTTTATGTACTATACATTTATAAGGCATTATTTGTTCAAAATGTTAAAAATGAAATTTAAGGTTTAAATGTGTTTAATGACTAATAGGCTTCAGGTCATGCAGTACCTAATGGTCTGGATTGAGCCAAAGTATGTTAACGTCTTTAATATCAAATAGATTGTATGTCCAATTAAAAATTAGTACATCCTTTAAAAAAATATTTCAAAAATGCAGACACGATAATATGTGGTTAGTTTCTTCAGTTACTTATTCCTATGGTAGGATAAGATACATTTATGATATTCTCAATTGCGGAAATACTCTCAGGTCAGTTATCTTTATGTCTTAGCAGTTGCGTACAGGGATCTACTTCTAATTTCTATTTTCGTTATTTAAGGTTTTTGTTACAGCAGTTTACAACCATTAATGACAATTAAAGATATATGTAAATATAACGCAAGCTCACCTGAGATCATATAACGTAGTTTCGTCCGGGCTCGCGGAGGCCGAGCGCGAAGGGCCAGGCCTTGGCGCGCGCCGCAGCCGCCACGTCGCCCTTGAGCAACGCCACAACGTCGTCCAGATACCGCAGCGCCCGGGACTCCGCCCTCAGAGCCCTAGCCGCGGCCGCGCACCTGCTCGCGCGCGCTGACTCCGCCTACAGGCACAATGGAAATGTTAAATTGCATAAATTTTTTTGACTCTGATTACATTGACTAATAATTATTCGTTGTTGCTCATTAATATTCGTTCACCAGACGTCACACTTTTCCGTTTGTCAGTTATAAGTCAGTTGTGACAATGTAAGACTGCAATGCCCTTTAAATGCAGAAGGTGTAAATATTGCATCTTAATATTTGTCTATCTCGTAATACCTGATATTTGACGTTTCCAACGAGAGACACCTCTCAAGGGAGTAATTCACCCTCGGATTGAACATGTCTTAAATTATACGATACTTAATAGGTAAAGTGCTATAAATGACGATCAATGCAATTGATGGTACATGGATATAACATCATTCCATCCTTTATATAATTTTTAGACTTGATTTTAACTTTCTGTGAATTTTTTAACAGTAACAACTCTTAATCCAAATAATGTTTTATTAAAAATTCAAATCTTTCAAAGAGCTTAGGTTATTTCGTCTTTTTATATTGTGTGATTCATTTGCATAATTGTTACTATTTCTGGTTACAGCATAGAGTCCCAGGTTCGGTTTTGGATCAGGATAGTAGCGTGCTTATCATTCTGCATATGTTACAATGGACAGAAAGGTTCAGGGCGGGGATGTGAGCATAAGCATATATTTCTTAAAACCACCGAAATACCAGCCACACCAATAAGTGCGTAACATCGATTATATTACTACACTATTATTATCGATATATTATTGAATACGATGAAAATACGATGCAGTTTAAGACAACATACATGTCAATCGTACAAAATTTCTGAAGATCCCACAAATAGTGAAATGGGGACCATAAGGATAATAATTTACTATCCTAATAATTTTGTCTACAAAGACGCTCAACCTGCTCAAAACAGATTATAGAATATTAAATTATTAAGTTTTCGTAAAGCACTCCCCACAATCAGATGGGAGTAATAATGCGCAGGAGAAAGAGAGATAAATAATCGAGTTTTTAGGTCTTACAAGTCGTGAGATTAGGTAGAGTTTCCACATAGAGAGAGGTAGGTAGGTACGAGTATGTAAACTAATACTGGTAAAAAAACTTGAGATTTGATATGGCATGTTGTCAATGAACATGACATATTGGCGAACATAACATCAGCATAGTGCGCCTCGAACGTTCACACAAATCATAGCGCTGCCAGGCGCTGGACGGATTACGGCTACGGGCTGGTACTAGCGTTTTAAACGCTATCGTTCATTTGAGCCGTTCGTATAATTCTGGACAATCGGAAATTTTAGCCGCTCCACTGAGGATTGTAGCCGTAATGTAAACAGGAAATGTTGCCGGGCGCGTGTTGAATTACGAATGCAACGCGATTACCTGCGATCGGTCTGGGAGTTATTGTTTAATGACGACGGGAGACGGATTATGGTCAGACGGCCTTGGTACGGAATCTCATGGACTCTACTAATGTAGAGCTACTACAAACTCTATTAATTTATTGCTTACGAGTATGTGAACGTTTCTACTTATGCAGAGTCTTCTGTAGATGTACACTTTCTGCTGAAATTGAGTTTTCTACTAAAGTAGAGATTTCTGACAATATAGAGTTTCTGCCAATGTAGAGTTTTCGACCAATAAAAATATAGTATACGAACTTTCCGCGACTTCTCTAGCTCGATCTCTACCGGGATTTGTCTTGCGATTAATCGGGCTACACAGAAAAAATGTAGGTGAATTAAAACCGCACACAATTATATCAGGGGGCATATAATATGTAGAAATACATTTTTAATATTTTTTGGTAAGTTAATGTAAAGTCGTGGATACAATAATAATTATTGTAGCGATTATTGAGAAATGTTAAAAGGCGGAATGTTCAGTTGTATACATAATTAATGATACAAGATAAGTAAATTCGTTTCGATTAAAATAGTGAAACGGTTCAGCGCGTGTTAAGAATTACAGGTTTTAAATTCAGAAATTGTGCTAAATTTAAAATTAAATATGAAGTAAATTATTGACGTGAGCTCGATCTTAGGTCTTCGCATCCAATCACTGCCAGCCACTTTGCGTATATCATCACTCCACCTAGCTGAAGGGCGTCCTACGCTACGTTATCCAAGTCGCGGTCTCCACTCCAGAACACGTCTGCTCCAGCGGCTATCGGTTCTGCGACAGATATGACCAACCCACTGCCACCTCAGCTTGCTAATCCTTGCGATAAGCTGAAGATCAACCTGAGTGGCGTGCCATTGGAGAGGCCTATGTCCAGCAGTAGACGGAAGTAGCCTGATAATGATGATTAGGGTGACTCCAGATTGTAACAAATTTTTTTAAAGGATATTTAGTATGTATTGTTATTGTGGACGATATCATGTCTTATATATTATAAACAATATTAAGTCTACATATATTATATAGATGTAGTGAAAAGCATAATCGAAAAAGATGCACCGATTGAAGACGTGGAATGTGTTATATTGGGCTATTACTTTAATGTATGCAGTCTTATTATAATGTTGAACACTAGACATACGTATTATACAACCGAAGTTTTATAACATGTTGTTAGATAGCGTTTGGTGCGGTAATTGTCAATTTCAATGTCAATTGTCAATGGTGTGGTAAATTCAATCTGCCGCTCAGGAAGTATGAATTTTAATCACACAATTCTGATTGATAAATTTGATCTGCTTTTGGTCCAATATACATATGTATGTAATTGTCTAGTTTAGGGAGGTATTTTAATGATTTATTGGTATAAAATGTATGGTATTGGGGGCTACAAATTCGTAGTTTCATTCGTTTAAAAAGTAAATTTTATACGTAAATAAAGCAGTATCTAAAGAACAACGGAAAGGTTAGCTTTAGACTACCAGTATGTAAAACAATATTCCATTATATGTTAAAATATTTTTAGCTGCTTTTCAGCGAAAGATTCATGTTACTACATATTTCAGGTACGCTGCTTTTATGTTATGTTATGTTAATACGTAGACAGAAAATAATAAATATGTCTATACGGGATTCGAAGCCGGGACCACGGCACTGCGAACAACTATGGCGATGACTACGTTATACGGGTTACGAAATTATCTCAGACTATCCACGTTATTGAGTGCACACCAAACAATCCACACAAAGACAAATAAACTCCTAATTTAAATGTATGTCATTAGAACGCGACCCGCAGACGAACATTTAATCAATCATATCGAATATAATCATAGGGATTACTACAATAATACTTTATCACTAAATAAACAATGACCAATGTGATATGACAATGACGGTCAGTTGCATTTAATGTATCAATTAGTTTTGTTTAGTAGTTTAACTGTTAATTAATTTTGACTAATTTAACAAGGAAAAACATGCTGTTAAATAAATAAATAATTATACTTTGTTTAACTAAACATTAAGCAATTAAAATGTTTAACATTAAAATTAACGTTGTTGTTTTTGCCGTGATAGTAATATATTTTTAAATTAAACGTTAATTGCCCGATAAAAATTAGTAACTTTTCGGTTATATTTTATATTTATCAAATCTCAATTCTTATTTAGTACATGTCTGTATTATATTATGAATTCCGCAATTGATTGGTAACAGTATCGTATTCCGAACACAATAACTCATTGCTGCGATCACACAAATCAAATTGACACGGTGGCCATTTAACTGTCGGGGCAGTTATTCTACAACACTTGGGACAAGTCTTTCGATATTGGTTGATTCTCGTGATTAATTATCATTGTATTTTTAATATACAATAGGTTCACCACTTATTCCATGTTACTTAAATGTAACTGGTGAAACGTGGGAGTGTACTACACTCTTCTGCCTATCCTGTTGGGGATTATGGGCGTGAAATTACGTTTTCAATATTATTTTGACGCGTTATAATCATCGTTATTAAATTTAACTGATATATGTATAACCATATATAGATTGGATGCGACGAGCTGAAGATCGAGCTCAGTGGCGTGCTATTGGAGAGGCCTATGTCCAGCAGTGGACGGGAATAGGCTGATAATGGTGATGATGGTTTTGGTTAACAATGAACAGTTTATTAAACAAAATGAATTTACATATATCATAATAACTGCTATTGTTTGTAGCGGGTAGTCGGCGTACAGTTATCTATTGTCAAGGTTATATAATCTAAGACGGTTTATGTTTGTCATGTTATTTAAATATTATAAATAGTTATTGTTAGACTGGTTATTTTTTATTACCTATAAGAGCTAGATGTTCGTTTGACACTCTATCACTTGGGACCAATTAAACTCTTTCTATCCGCATGGACACGGTATTGGGTGCACGGTTTTTTAATATAAGTTTATTAAACTGTTGATTTAGTGTCTAGTGGCAAACTTTCGCTACGAGACCTCGCGGTCCAAATCCATGCACCCTTTTGTAGGTTTTAAAATTGAACGCGTTTTTAACGTAATTTCTAGTAAAGGTAAGGATATACATCGTAAAGGAGCTTACATCCTATGCAATGAGTTCTGGACAATATTTCTCAAAACGTGTTAAATATCCTAAACCGCACTTGGCTATTGGTTATTGTAGCTATTGCCTTGTCCAACAGCGGAACGATAGAAGAGTTGATGAAAATGAACATAGTAATACCTGTACACCAATAAAAACGCAGTAAAAGATCGCACCAGTGGACAATTTACTCACTTTATATGGGCATATATAAATGAACATATGAAGAATAAAGAAGATCGAGCTCAGAGGCGTGCTATTGGGCAGGGCTATGTCCAGCTGTGGACGCGAATAGCTTGATAATGATGAAATGGGTAAATTAGATAAACACCTAAATCTACGCAGTAAGACTACTTTGTGGTATAAGTAACCACATGTACAAAATATAAATACACCTATTTCTGTAGTAGTTAACGCATTCCACTGTGTATAATAGAAACACAGTGAACCGCGGTTAGATAACAAAACCGCACGCTTCGCAAATAAGGAAGTTTCCCTGTCTGTTTTACTTTAGCAGCGGCATTGTGAAGAGTAATAGAGAAATCAATTTCTTACGGCAATTACTGGCATATCCTCGTTCAATGTACTTCTCGAGAACAACGCGAATACGATAGGTACTTGAACACAAAAGAACAGTCGAGCGACGTTTTTACGGCATTTACACACGGCACAGAGGTTATCAGAGCGAAACACCTTATGAAACCAGCCAACCCTAGATTTACAAGCATTATTTGCTAGGAATGCATAAAAGGTGGGTGGGGGAGATACGTCAGTTGGTACCAACGCGTTAGAGGTCGCAGCGGGTCACGCGACGGGCCAGCACCTGGATGTCTTCGTGGATCTCCGCCAACTCCTCGTGCAGGTTCCTCGACTCCGCCAGCAACTGGTCCAATCGTCGAGCGGCCGCTGTTAGGCCGTTGTCTTCGTATTCTTCATCGTCTTCCACAGATAGCGCTAGCTTTCCCATGCGCTCCCTCTCCATAGCTTCCTTAATACCACCTCCTCGGCGTCGAAATTCTTTTAATAGTTCTCTTCGAATGTTGCCTCCAGATTGTTCGCCTTGTTCCGCTTCTCGCAATTCGTCCGCTAAAGACCGCTGTTCTTTAGAATCCTTGGTTTCACTAGTATTCTTTTTCTCCTGCTCATTGTATGCCGTTTGAAACCGAGATTCGGGTATGGCGTTTGATGAAATGGTTGAATTAGTCGTTGAAAATGCACGCTGGAGGAAACGTCGTGTGTCCTCATCGAACGGTCGCACGAGACCACGGCGCGGAACCGGTCTCACTATAGCTTCCAAAGTATCTCTTCCAGGATCTTCGGGTCTAAGTAACTCAAGGATCTTTGCACGAGGAGGCGATATAGTAGCACATACATCAAACTTGGACACGAGCTTCTCCTTTGATGGGGAAGTGTCATCGCCACTCGGTGAGTACATGCGGATGTTCTCGTGAATTAAGCGGTAATTGTGGATCTTCACATTCCCTTCCGGAGGGAGGGCGCCGGGCGAGCAATGCTCGGGGTCCGGCTCCACGATTTCGATGTGCGCGGGCGCGTCGGCGGGCGTAAAGAGGTTCATGTCACGCTCGAGCTGCGCACGCGGACGCACTGATTGGTTCACCGCTACGCCACTTCGCGGTATTCCGGCGCGATTAATTTTCGAATACGCGGTGCGCGGCAAAACTCGCGAACGATCGCTACTCAGAGGGTCGCGCGAACGCGCCGGCCGCCGCCGCACGAGTGCATACGCCGCGACGGTGCACTGTTACAAGCTAATTAGATTTAATAGATATTTGTGTTCCACTGAAATTACATTACAAGCGCAGTAACAAGCTATTATAAACGTCTCTATTATGTTATCGACAAGCCCTAAAAAAGTAAGAATGATAGTATTTGATTAACAAAATGAACTAAGCGCTACTTTAACTATTTGGTTATTAGATTGTTTACTTCCGCTTGGTGATGCGAGGAATGAATTTGCAGAAAGTTTGCAATACAAAGATGTGTCGAACGAAACGGACGTTACTGAAAAAGTATCTGAATTGTGTATTTGGGATGGACTCCTAGTATAGTCGTAAATAAGTAATTTTCGGGATTGAAATAAATTATAATATGTATTGCACTATCAAGCATGACTCATTTATTGATTACCCTTATGGGCAAGTGCTGTGTCTATATGATTTTTAACCAAAACCTTGTAGCAATTATACAGTAGTTTTTTTTTATTTCTTATGCTCTCTTCCCATGGCTTTTGAATTTTTTAGTTTCCTGTGTGCGCAATATTTTACAGAAAATTTTCGTATGTTTTTTAATCGTGTGTAGGTACAACATTTTTGAAATATTGTAAAAACTAAGTTAAAAAATGTCAATTACGTAGTGATACTTACATAACATAAAGATAAAAAGAATTTTATAACTTGTTCGGAAAAAAATGATTTCCACATAATAACGCGACTCATGTACCTATAGAAAAATGAAATGCTTCAATTTCTGTTTTATTCAGACATGACATTTTTTTATTTAAATTTCCACACTAAATAACAGTTCAATATTTTCTTGACTGGTGGAATTAAGTCTCTGCGTCGAATTTCCAGCAAAACCCATGCCCTAGTTAGAAATTTCCCGTTAGAATTTTTGATTTTTCATATTTCCTGCAGCCAACCGGAAGTTTTAAGGAACTCTTCAAAATTCCAAGCGGCTACAGAGTTTTGATTTTATTTTACTCGAAAATTCAGAATGGAGTCAATTTTTGTAGTTACTGAAGGGAGTCGGTTATTTATTTGCATTCCTCAAAGACTATTGTTGATCTGATCTACTAAAGCGTCAAAGTCACGAATTTGAATTCCACATAGATAATGTGTGAATAGTCGCCAGTGCTGTTATATTCTCCATATGAAGTACTGCTGCTTTGCAGCAACTATAGCAGTGGCGTAGCAGCGTTCACCCCAGAAGCCGTTACATACTTTTTTGTTGGTTGATTTATTAATTATAAGTTTGACGATTTATGTCTTAGAATTTGGAGCAGTAAAATGTAGCAGGTATGATTTAACTGCTTTTCAACTCAAGGAAAGAAAGATGCTCAAGTGTGGAGCTGCGGTGGGCTGCTGTATCATATTACTTTATATATTATATAATATTTATAGTTACTTGTAGAATATTTACAGTTAATAATTCAGGACACAGACTATAAAATGTAAATTTTCGTATAGGTTGACATACTGGACTGTTACAAACAGTGTCGATTTCCCTGCCGCGCCGTCCTGGACGAGTATATAGCATTTCCAATTAATTATAATAATATATTGGTACAGATCAAACAGTCGTTCCAAGCCAAGCAGGGTCTTGCTATGATGATCAGAAACTTAACAACCATGCATATTATGTATATAAGTATTTTCAACATTTGTGTCATATAAAAAACACATGATGTGTCTCCTTCGAAATATTAGTATATATACAACACGTGGAATACTATAAGTGGCCGGCCACGTCGCTATCATGTGCGTACACAATTACCACAGCAGCAACATGTACTTTCATATTCGCCGGCCTCTAAACGCTCAAGCGCGCACGCGTCGATTTTCTCTTTTCACGAGTATTTGTTAATGCATTTATCTATATTGTTAATCGATTTTGCCTGCAGCCGGATTTAAATGGTGTATGGCCATAAATAGTAAATATATAAAAAAAACCTATGTATTTACTGCGATTGGTCACTGGTCAACCTGTTAGTAGATAATCTTCGAAATGCTCTTAATGCAATAGGTTTACCTGGAGTTTACTAGACGTAAAGAGTTATTTGTTGTACCTCACTTTGGGCTGGCGCCTGGTGGAAGTCGATTATACGAGTACATATGTATGTATCGCTTGCAATACGCTCGCGTTTTCATGCTATGATTGCTACTGTCCCCGTAAAGTGTATAGCAACTTCGGTCGTCCTGCAGCAGCGCGCGCAGCTGCTTTGCGGCAGAAACAGGTGCGGCTCAGATAATAATACATTGGTTTGCACAGAAATCAAAGTTCTAAAATAAACGAAGTAAGAAAAAAATGATTTGAGAGAAATGTTTATTAATTTATTCTTTTTTGTAACGACTAAAGCTTAGGTAGGTTGTACATAAGGTGGAATAATGTCTAGCGGCATGTTCTATCAGTAGTTCCTTGGTGATGGTGAAAAATTGGGGGTAAACGATAAATATAATAAAATAAATAAACATATAGGTATATGTATATCCATAGTATAGTTTGTATATACGAGTATTATGCGATGTTTTGAAGAGGAATTTAAAGAACGTTATGACGTATGTGGAATATTGATCCGTGTTAGAAAGTTCATATACATTTACACTTGTATGTAGGTGCATAATCCGTTTACAGGTGGAACTGGGTTCGAGGTAGCTAGTATTAATTACACCGACGCATTGAGGTGGCCATACGTTGCGATTACTGTGAATAATTGACAGATAAATGAATATTTCAGTCAAGTACATATACTTTAAGTTACATATGTATATGTAAATCAATTGTCAGCTTTTTTGTTCGCCGTTATTGAGGACTGGATTGTAGTGCCAATTACGTTATAAAAACGCAAATAAATGTCTAGTACAAGTACCTATAATATCCACCTTGAAAAATATAACAGATGTAGGTAAGGTGTAATCGTTATATTATGTAAGTTTCAGTAAAAGCGACATCATTAATGTTACTCCCGTACGTATTCTTCAACTAGTGAAGATTAGTAATCAGTCCTTCATATTTGGATTTTTCCTTGGTAAGCCGAAGCAGTGGACACTCACGGCGCGTCTAGTCCACCAGTTCATAGTCGCTCAGCGAGCTATGGAGCGAGCTATGCTCGGCGTCTCTCTGAAAAATAGTATCAGAAGTAATACTATCCGACAGAGAACAAAGTCCCGACATAGCTCAAGGACCGTCAGGACCCTTATGGGGTTAATTGTATTTGTATATTTCTTTATTTTAGGCCGTATTCCTATTTGTATTTCTCTTCAGTCCTGTAAATGATTGTATAATTTATGGTGTCGCTACAGTCAGAGCTGTCCGAAACTGGACATTCCGCGCCGACAGTATGAAATATGTGTCGATTATTGAATTCCAACCGCGCATCACTTTGCCGTTAGCCCCGCTCGCGTGCCGGGTGAACACGTTGCGAATATAACTGATGTTTTGATTTACACAATCATCATCATTTTTCCTTTCTTCCCGCCAGCTGAATTAGGGTCGACGTTCCATATTTATCTTTTCCATTTCTGTCTATTAATCGTCATTACTATGTCCATTCGGTTTTTATTAATATCATCGTTTACCTTTCACTTTACTCTTTTTTGATACTACATATGTGTATACCAGAATATTAGCTCTAATATAGTGCTTTTCGAAAAAAAAATTGACATTTAATGCATTTATTTTAGTTCTAATGTCCTCAGATGGTTTGGTTAAACGTTATAGTTTATATTAATGATAATTCGTTACGACGATTCATATTATAGTCTTCATTCATAGTCTTTGAGTGCTTAGATGGAATTCCTCGATTAAAGCGTGGAAATATTTAAATGTTTAATGCACATGTCTATAAAAAAATTTGATGGATATTTTGTTCAGGACAAAAAACACTATATGGTACACTTAATATTATGTAAGTTTATATTAAATGAATTTCAAATTATTTATACATTCAATACGTATTTAGATTTCATAGCAACCATAGGTAGTATTGTATTCTTTCTTAAAAAATTAAATTTGTAATAAGAGTTAGTTGTTTTATTTTAATCCTATGAAAACCTCAGTCTTGGAATGAAGCAGTGACATTTCGCATTGATCACATAAGATGCACCTGCTCCTATTTTATATGGACCTTAGCAAAGAAGCCGTTATTCGTAAGAATACGAATAACGGCATAAATCCTATAACAAACTGTTTCTAACTCTGATAGCAAATTGTACAAACAGTTTCGAAAGCGTCGCCGAATTGCATAACAGGCTGGTTAATATATCAATGCACCGAAAACGCAACGCATCGCTCATAAAACGTAAAACACGTCACAAATAACATTAATTAAATACGTCATCGCAACGCAATCAGACATTAGCGCAATTACAATCAGGAATTATCATTATCGCAACGTGCCCATTTTATCAGATACAAAGTGATAACACGACACAATGCCAGATACGCGCAGCCGGTGGGGAATTTCGGCGATTGTTTATCATCAGCGGTGGTCTGGGGTACCTAATGACAGCCTCCCCAACCTTTGCCGGGCTGAATGGTATTCGAGACCTCTGCTGATCCTGGACGGACATGTTTTTTATCTTTTTTTTTCGCTCTATCTTGATTGATCCGCCCAATTAATCGATTGCTCGCCGATTAGCAATCGCGTTGTGGTAAATTCGTCCTGATTTTTTTTGTAACTTTTTTTTATTTGCAATTTTTATTATTTTGGAGTTGGAATAAAACGATGATTGACTGGACTGGAATTTTTTTTTAATTACCAATAAATTATACATTTTATTACGCCTTTTGCCGTAACTATTGGTACATTACTTTATGTGTCATGCTTCTTGTCATTATTACTCGTGGACGAAGACGCTAATTATTTATTTACATGAAGGTACTTGAACGAGCGTGTAACTTTTACATTATTTGTAGTAAATGGTAATTTATTACAAATGATAATATTGATACTAAAAGGAGAGAAAGAAATTAGAAGATAGATAGTTAATCGATTATAGTATTAGTTTACATATATTAATAATTTTTAAAGAATTTATCTACATACATACATAGTTATAGAAGTTCGTAACATATTGATACAGAACGGATTATAGTAAGTTCAAACGAGATCAATACTTATTCCTTCTCTCTAAAGTGTTTACCAAAGGATATGAAATCCGGTAATATTTGAAACTGTATATTTTAGCTCGTAATTTCTATGGCAAAGAGAATATTCTTGAGACGACAGTCAAACTAAGCCTTTCAAGACGTCTCAACTTTTCGTTACTGATGGCGTTCTTATAACAACGGGATAAACTTTTTAATTTACTTATCCAATTTAGTATGGATCTATTTATTTATACTTAAAACGTAACATCACGCCTGTAATCTCCGAAGGGGTAGGTAGAGGAGTGTAGTGCACTCCCACATTTCACCAGTTACGTTTAAGTCCCATGGAATAGGTGATGAGCCTATTGCCATACATCGTGTAGGATTCCAGACTCTGAGTCACTACTAGAAATTCTAAATTAGAAAAATGCAATAGCACCCGACATTTTCCCCGGATTTGAACCCAGGACCCCTCGATCGGCAGTCGCGCTTGCAACCACTCGACCAACGAGGCCGTTATTTATACTTTAATTTATTTATTTATGAATTTGATATAACAGACAGAAGTACATTCCTGGTAAGTAAGTTACAAGGTACGGTATCATGAAGTATGTTTTAAAATAACAAAAAAAAATACAAAGAACTTTCAACCTAATAAATTTTTTGAGTTACAGTTCGCAGTCGCAGAAATTGAATTACATGTTACATATTGTTTTGTACCTCTATTGCAAAATTGAATTTTTGGATCGAAATTGGATAGGTTCGTGAAAGAATTTATTAAGTTCAATATATGTATTTGTCCACAACCTAATATGCATGGCTTACAATGTGAAGTCAGCTGTAACTACATTGAGCCGGATTAGTGATGTATTGTGATGAAAAATTGAGATGGAAGCTTTAGAGCTGAGACTTTTTTTCGGTCATTTGCTCAAATCCCTGTGATTGTCCTGCGAGAATATGGACGGTTGAACTAATCTTGTCTCCTTTTAGAGTGTCACCTGTCAAAAAGATACCTTTATGTGTGAAGGGTTCTTGTGTCGTCGAGTGGCACTCCGGGTGGAGAGTTTGTTTAAGTGTTGCGGGGCGCGGGGGGCTGAGGCGCACTTACACTCTGCAAGGGAAGGCTGTAGCCGTCAACTTGAGAAGTCGGTGTTGGTTGTGGACCCAGCCGTGGTGGTTCGAGACTAATACCGTCTTTAGGGGTAGGACGACGTCTTATCTAGGGCACACCTTTTTTGTTTTTTGTTTTCATTTTATTTTATTAGTATGTTATCATAGTTTCATGACGTAATGTATTGCCTTATCGCTAAACTAACTATGATAGAGTTAAATAGAAAATTTATTTGTTGTATTTGTAGATTTTTTGTTTCTGTCGTTTATATCTATAGATTTTAATAGTTTTTCAACTATTTCTATTGGCAGTATTAAAAATTGTAACAATTGTGATATTTTTTTTGCCCTTTTTAATTTTATTTGGGTTTTTTTTTTGCGATTTGCAATTTTTGCATTTCTTTTTATTCCGTTTTATATATTACAGCAATAGTAATTATGTATATAGGTACTAAGTAGGTTTCCGTGTATCTCTATGCGTCAGCAACATTAGTAATATACGTACAATACGTTTTGTAAATGTTTCTGTTAATGTAGTTTAACTATTGTACGTATTTTTTTTTGAGTGAAATACATCGGGTTTTGATTTTGATAGTAATTTTGTTCAAGTCCGTGAAATATCTGTTTAACTCGATGTCAAGTGACCGGAATCTAGAATGTTCGATACGCGAGTCCGCTACGTTAAGTCCAGTGGAGCCTGTTGAGATTTTCTTACATGTAAGAAATTGCATAGACCATTTCTACTTGAAATTATCGGGCTTTGAAGTACAATATGCGTATATTTAGATTCAGAAGGCACGCGGGCATTTTGAATTGTTATTTTAATAAAGATATAATCACCTTATAAGTGCTTCGTACAACTCTTCGTCATCACCTGGGTTGACTGGTACAAAATGCCAATTGGCATTAAATCCGCCCTTTGTTAACAATAATAAAGAATAAATAAATAAATAAGAACGAAATCGCTTGTATTTCACACTAAGGGTACTGTTTTAATATTTTTGTTGATTAAAAACTATATCAATATCGTGTTATTTCGTTTATATTATATTTTAAAGTAGAATAGTGATAGAGCAGTTATTAGATTTCAAGCTTCCACTTCGGGGGTCTGGCATATGCATCCTGTCTTACACCTTTGACTATGTTCATTAGTTCGTTCGACGAATGTGCTTTTACACCAATAAATGTTACATTTTGTGGTGATGCAAAACGTGATTTGGGAACTTATATTCTTCGAAGATAACTGTTTTCTGAGTCCGTCGATCTATAACTGCAGTGTGGCAGGGTATAGCCAGGCTCTATCATCTACAAAACGGTACGTAACGTAATTTAAATGGTAACTTTGTTTCATTTCTCACAATACTCCACTCGACGCAAGTTATTACTAGTGCGTATATGAAATGAACTGTTTTTATTTCCTTCCACGTAATAAGTTACAGGGTTGCGTTCTTATGTAATATGTTGGTGATATAAGTATAGCTTTACATCGTATTTATTTACAGTAAATGGCTTCTTGCTGTCCTTTTGGATTAATTATTTATAAATGACACTTATTAAGGGTATCCTGTGTTCATGGAACGATGCAAGCTGATGATGATTTCTTTGCTGTACAAATTGTTATAAAGTTTTATTTCAGGCTTCTTGGCTGCTGTTCATTATTTATGTCCCATTGCTGGTCACAGATTTCTACTGCAACCACGATAGGATTAAAGTATACTCCATTACGCTGGTTCCACTTTTACCACACGTATATTTAATGTGTCCCTTCTTCTAGATCCTAGCATGGAAATTTTTATAACATCAATAGTTTACGCTTAAGAACATGTATGCAGCTGCTTCAGCTCATCTGTAAATTACAAAACATCTTCATCTTAAATGGAAATCCTTTGTAGAAACTAAGGGGTAGACAGAGAGCTAATCTGCAGGAAATATGTATGACTGTATGTGTTTATTAAAGCTTCCGGAACGATAATCGAGCATCAACAGCTCCTGATATCTCGTGTTAGATGATTAGTTCAGTTCAGAATCATTCAAGTCTGAACCCAGATAAGTTCGCAATACTACCTCCATTCGTTCTGAGGTTTTTTGATGCTTTTGGTGAAAGATCTAGAATGTATCATGTCATACTTTTTGGTAAGATCATTCTTCAACCCGGAACGTTTTAATTCAAGATTTGTTGCTTAAAGGTATCAGCCGTCGGTTGACTCTACCCAAAGAGCTCTACCGTGTGCGACAATGTAAATAGCAATATAAATGTATAATATTAGCGATGAGATCACCAATTGTATTCTTTTGCACCTGTTTGGTTCGTTAATAGGTTTTTGTATGGGGTACTATATATATTATTACTGTAATAACAACATTTTAGGAATGTTGAATATACGCTCACATGGTCCTAACCCACTCAGTGCTATGGTCCTTACGCAAGTTTTTAACTACGTATGTATACGAATGTCTAAGTATGTAATTATATACTCATCTATGCACGGCATTTTAAACTTATGAACTTTGACACAGAACAAGTGCTTATCACAGAGATATTTTGATTTGGATGGAAATCAAACCCGCAACCACCGGCTCAGCAATTAGATCCACTAACCACTAAACTAACATGCCTTTTCTTATAATAATAGACTACATAGCCATGTTTTCATCTGCACATGTAATATTAAGCGAAATGTACCTATGTATCTGAAAATTTGTCATTATTTTATCTATTTAGTGACTAAATATGTCTGAATATGAATACTTATGCCTAATATTCGATGCAATATCTTAATATTTGGAAAAAAATTACGTGATATTTGCCGAGACTCCCTCTCTCCCCAATGTAAAATTAGATGAGATTCGACTTGACACTCTCCCTTCTTGAACGCCTCACGTAATTAAGTAATAGTAAATGTGCGGATACTTTAGTTGAAAGTTAATTACATAAGTGCATTAGCATAAAATAATTACATAAGTAAACGCAATAATTGTCTGCCTCGTTGGTTGAGTGGCTGCAAGCGCGACTGCCGGTCGGGAGGTCCTGGGTTCAAATCCCGGGTCGGGTACTATTGGCTTTTTCTAATTTAGAATTTCTAGTTGTGACTCGGGGTCTACATCCAAGATCGGTGTATGGCAATAGGCTCACCACCTATTCCATCAGACGTAAACGTAACTGGTGAAACGTGGTAGTGTACTACACTCCTCTGACTACCCCTTCAGCGATTATAAACGAGATGTTCGGTAATTGCAATGTAATTGATATCCTTAATAATGAATTGTAACAATGTACTCAATACTCGTTATTGTCCAAGCAAAGAAAGAAACAAACGGTATTGTTATTTGCAATCATAAAGCATCATTAAATCGATCAAGTTTAGCCGGATTCGCGGAGTGACGTGAAGTATTCATTCAGTCCCTAAGGACCACAGCCCGCGGGACGCCGAACGCGCTCGTGGCGGTATTGCCAGCCTGCGCTCCTGTCTTCTGAATTATTTATAAGTGAGTACTTTATGGTGTGTTATTTTAGGGAAATTCGTATGGGTCTAATGAAGGTAGGATAGATAGCTTCGAACGCGGATGTGTTCTTTGCAAAATTATTTTAATATTTCTGATTCTATTTTAGGACGGAATGTTGTTTCACCACCAAGGGACTTTCTCGCGATGTTTTTTATCTCCCAAGTTAGATATTGAAACTTACGATGTTTTCTTTTATCTCCACTGTTGAAGAATCAAAATGTTATTGTACCTTGACATTTCCTGTTATCACCGCCCTGACATGCTAATATCTAATAGAGGCCATTATGTGTTCACTTCTTAGACAACTTATTTATACATTTCTATTTCAAATCATCTAAGTAACTTTATTTTATAGTTTCTTAGGTCTCCCTTAATTCAGTAAGTTCTTTCGTAACAACATCTGAAAAAAGTCTTCTCAAGTTTATTTTAAGCGTAAGTAAGTTAAAATAAACAGATAAATTTAAAAAAATATATTTTAAGTAGACATCCATTAATAATCTTGATACAACTGTCACCTCTTGACCGTTATTAAAAACACCGGACGTAAACAAAAATCGATATTGCGTTTTGCAACGTGAATATTTGCCATTCCGTTCCACCCTAGTTTGGTTAGGATTTTGTGGGCGAGCAACCCTTCGCACATGCGCGGCTCGGCGGCGGTCGATAGGCCACGCTCCGCCAGTCCGCGCCGCGCCGGGCCTTCGCGTGCCCGTGCCGCGGCCATGTCGGCGCGGGAACTGTTCTACGCGCTGCTCGCTGTAATAGCGATAGCTAACCTCGGTAATGCTGAGAAGAGCAAGTTCTGTAAGTACTTTTAACACAATTCTTAGCGTGGCAGAGACAGTGCTGCCGGCGTTTTGTTACGCCCTCTGGCGGATGGCGCGATCCCGATGGCGGGTTATAAGAAATCGCGGTTGCAACTGAATGACTCCATTTTGAAGCGTTTTCGCTTTCTGTTTTCGTATTAGGACGATTTACGTTTTTATTGAACACGACAGGATTCTATACAAAAGTATATACATATGTTGTTTTTTTTATAAACTTGGGAAGACGCTTTCAAGTCCTAAACAAGTTTCATGTGAACAACTGTACTTATTTTCGACTTTTAATATAAGTTTTACTGTCGTAACTTAATATAATTATGTTACTGGCCCATCAGTTTTTTGGAAGAAGGTTTTAGATGGTTTTTATTTTTGATCTTATATCAAATACTCTAAAATTTTGTGGCGCATTTAAATCATTTCTGCATTCTGTCTAGTTTAAGACAATCAATGTCTATTTTAATTCTCTGGTAACATACATTGGATGTGTTTGATTTATTACCTACTTTTGTACTATAGTCATTAATAAGGTGGGACTATGGGAATTTATTTCATAGACACGGTAGCGGGAAGCCAACAACCCGACGCACGCGAGTAGAGCGTCTTAATCCAGCGTTGTTCATTGCAGCCTTATTCTCTTATTGTATTTTCTTACGTGTTATATTTATAGGAGTATCCCCTTAACTTACACTGAATCTTCACTTGCTTATACGAAATATCAAAACTTGGACAAAAACATTTATGGCCTTAAACTCTGAGTTTAAAGAAACGTTATTAAAAAGGTATCTTCTGGACTACTCTTATTTTCTGAATTAACTATTATTGCTCTAATGATAAAGGAAAATGTCATGGTCAAAACTGCACGTCCTGGAGTTCTCCAAGTTCTCCTAAACGTATAATATCTGCTAACATGCTCTTACATCCGTGGAGGCCTTAAGCTTCAAATGCTGATATGAAACAATGTGTAACCGAGGAAAATTACAAGAACTGACGATAACTATGATATACAATGAATAATGTGTTTAGCTCCCTAATTCCATGCTTTTCATTTAAGTCACTAATCTTCTACATTTAATTTAAATAAGACAAGTATTTTATCACAAAGAAGTATAAATATTGTACGTTTTATTTACTTGACGGTAATACACATGTACATATATTTATTGTCTTTGGTAAGAAGAATATTTTATCTTGAAGCAGTACAATATGCAGAAGTTCTATTTACTTAACGTCAGTGAGCTTGTACATAGATTTATTGTCTTTGGTAAGAAGAGTCTTTATCGCGAAGAAGTATAAATATTACGAGTTTTATTTACTTAACGTGCTCCAATAAATCGGTTTCGGTAAGCGTGCAGTTCGAATGTCCCTAATCCCTCGGCCGTATCTCTTCTTTGTATCTTATTTAAGCTTAGCCTTCCTTCCTACCTTAATATAAAAAGAGAAAAGGCTGTTTACAAGCGTACGAAAGTGTATTATGTAGGTCCGTTTTGTTGATAGTTCTATATTTCATAGATTAAAAAACAACAATAGTAATTTTTGAATTGAAAATTAGTAACTAGAGAATTCGTTGGTCTCATAGCATAAGGTGAGGGACGTATATGAGCCTACCGGTCTAACTACCCTTAATTTATCAGTATAGTGACAATAATTCGTGGGGATAAACTTAAAATAACTGTGTACTATTTTATATTTTAAAATGTGGATTCCGCGCCCCACTAGTACTAGACGGCCAGTAGGTACTGTAATTATGTATACAAAATATCCAACAGAATAGAAAATGGATATGAAATCTATGAAATGACTGCTACCTACGAATCGTTAATGATATAATGAGGTTTCTAGACGTTGATTTTATGTTATAAGAGGCTTTTGTTTTTTGATAGGTTCTAAGCTTTTCATAGGTTTTGATTCAATAGATATCAGATGTTATTGTTACGTATTTATAATATTAATTGTCAGTGTTTGTAATATAGATACATATTCAAATGTGTAGTAAATAGATGGGTAAATGTACACAGAGATAGATATAGGCCAGCTAGCTAGATAGGAACTAGTTCCGGTTACTGCTCTGTTCACATGTAATGCTAAATCCGCGGAAAAGCCAATAAAGCTATCATTGATAGGTATGTTCACCTAGATTCTTTCTGAAACTTTCTATTCAATCACTGAATGTTACATTATTGCACAAAAATATTTATTTATTTGTTGCAACACTTTAATAAATTAATATTTATGCATATAATGTAATGATCATCATATCACATGTTCACTAAAATTGAGGCAGGGGTCGATGCAGTGAGCGCTTTTAAATACTGTTTCGATCTAGAATTAAACGGTAACAAAAAAGTTGTCAGTTTCTTGTTGTCACTATGTAACTGAAAAAAGAAAATATATATTTTTCCTTAATTTCAAAGCGGTGTCCACAGACTCTAGTCAATATATCTGTATAACACGATATAACTTTATCCCGTGTACAAAACCTGGATATCCGGAGCAATCTTATACAATCTCTGTTATTCCTATCGCTATGAGGGACAAAGTTATGGACACAGATAGAACAGAATAAGTAAATAAAGCGGCCAATTCATACGTAGGCGCAGCAGTATTTTGTTTCCTACTGTTTTTTCTGTACTGCAATATCACAATCGCGCGCTTCGGCTCGGCGTCACGTAGCTGCTATAAAGTAGAGTCTTCGTATTACGATCGTCTGATGTACGTACTCGTGATATTATGCCCATTTGTCAGGAGCACTCACATATTTATATATTACGTATACCATATAAAAATAAACTTCATGATTTCCGCAATATACAATTGTAGTAGTCATCATCGTCATCAATCTATCTCAGTCCACTGCTGGGCATATGCCTCCCCCAATCAGTGCCATCGCGCCCTGTTGCAGTAGTATTTAATACTAAAAACGATACTTACATACATACACAAGTTCACGCCAGGTCCCTTATGGGGCAGGCAGAGAGTAAGGAGTGTCATATATCTGTATCTTGCAGACCTATCGTGCTTCCTCTACATAACAAAATCTTGGGATGTTTCCAATGCATCTATCTAAATTCTAACTAGACAGAGGATGTACTGTGGTATGCCTATATACTCTCACATGAATAAATTCGTGCATACACAAATGTTTGTTTTAATTTTAAACGACAATCAAATCCTGACTTTGAGCCTGAGTGCTGAGCTAATGGTAGTTTAACCTCACAGTCATGACTACAGGACTTAGCGGCCAGTTAGTTATATTGATTAATATTGCTCAATGTGTTTTGGTTATTTTTGAATGAACCACCAGCCTTTTGGAAAATCATCGCGTCCACGTTTAGTTCGGTCCCTGTTCCCCTCTTGATATGTAATTATTTGTTTAACCAAAATGAGAACTCGTTAAACAGCCTGCAATAAGTTCCGCCCCTTTCCTTTTTTTTCGTCCATCTTAAATCTTAATATTGGAAACGTCTATTGTCGTTTTAGAGCTTCTATGATCTTTTTAAATTTTACTATATTATAGTATGAGGACTTCTCCATTCAATCTGTAGCCAAATTTTTAAACCTTTAATTGTAAGCCCTTGTTCGACGTACATTAATTACTCATAATACAGAGGCGATATAAAAACCGTTTGTAACATTTTGATCCATATTTCATTATATCTTTCTGCTATCTTTGAATACATTATAAAGCTAATATACATATATGTTTGGTTATCCTCGTAGATTTTACAATATATCACCTTAAAACACACAGAATCAGATGTCGTTTTTTTGTTTGCATAAAAATGAACAGAGGAATGAAGAAAAACAAACTGCGTAAATGGAAAAATAAAAATTTAAAACGTCTCGGCCACAAGGAGCGTGGCCTCGAGCGCTCTCAGCGAAGCCTAGACTAAGGAGGTTGTAACCTTAATATGTTACACTACTGATGGTAGAGTCACGGAAATGGAGGCTTTTTTATTAAAATAAACAGCTTTTTAGTTTCTGGTGTTGTGTAATCGAAAAAATAAACAACGTTTTCTGTAGATTGTTAGAGAGATTTCTGTTACATATTTAGTAATGTAATAGTTTGGACTGACTTACTGTTATTATTGTTTGGGAATCAACAGTGATTGCAATTCAAATCATTTAGGCGTTTATCAGCGTGTAACAGGAAGTAAATAAACGCGGAACAAAGCGTGACATGACATTATACACATGTAAGGAGTTACATGTGATTTAAGTACCATATTAGAAAAAAAAATTATAACACAATAACGATAATTATTATATTCTTAGAAGAGAATAAAATTTCAATTCGTTCTCTCTTTTTTTTTCTTTTTATACTTTATAAAAATAACTTTTTCCGTAGATATTTACACAGTACAATATAATAAGTATGTAAATTAAATGTAACACAGTATAATATAATATAGTGCTGTACCAGAACTATTTTGTGGTACACTATTATGTACTTTATTACACCGGGCTTGGCAGCAGACTGAGCTGTGTTTGTGGTAGGGCACTTTATGATTATGAGTCACCCAGTTCATTTATACAAATATTCTGAATATCTGTCTAATAAAAAAAATAGGTACCTCTTGAGAGTAAAATTATAGGTTAATAAGAAAAATGTTAATTGATCTAAGAAGTATATTAAATATCGTAATTTTAAACTAGGGTCTTTTCGTATTCCTTTGTTTGCAAGATAGTGTTAATAATTAAAAAAAACCTTGTGTACAATACTAGCCTTCACGAATTTTAACTCTTTCTGTGTATTAAGCGGATGCTTATTAATTTTATCAATAACACTGCCTTTTATTGCTATGTAGCTGTTTGTCAGCCCCTTCTAATGTTGTTATATGGCGAACAGTGGAGAGTTGAATTTTGAATGAACTGAAATCTGAATCATTGATATTATTATTAGTTAACCTCCGCCATATTAAAATGTCAAGGGTTGTTGTGTTCTTCATATATAAAATATTCAATATACACATTCACACAATATATGTATGTATACAATCGTAATATCATACAAAAATATCAAATATTTTTTTATATATATTGTCATAATTACAAGAAATGTCCATTAGCTTATTGTGGAACATTTTTTTTTTTTAAATTAGTATTTAAAGGTAATGTAAAAATGTAAATAGGGGTCATAGTATAGATACATACAGTATATGAAAAGACATTTATCATTACATGTGTTAACGTTAAACATGCGATAACCTATGAACTTTCCATACATCATACGTACTCGTATATCTATGACCTTTTCATATATCATTATATAATTATTCATAAAATGTACGTGAAATATAAATGACACGATTACTAATTACTAAAATACTTGTTGAGTTTCTGCCAACCCTCAGACAATTTGCTGGCTATTTTATCTACTGGTCCCGGGCCTCCACAGTGTCTCGGAGGTCCTGCTAGTAGCACAGTTTCTCCCGGCATTAGTTTTAGTATTTTTTCCAAGGATAGGTGAGAGCCTGAAGAAAGGCTCGATCCTCCTGACGAAGTAGCAATTGACATTTCAGCCGGTACTCCTGGGATTTTTGACAACTGGATTTCGCTTTGGTCGCGTCCGAAATTGGACACATAGAGCAGTGATCCACTGCTACCCCATTTTAGTACCGCTATTGCATCGTTGAAGCATTTGATCTGAAGATATAAAATGTTAAATATGAATCTACTATGAATTAAATCCTTGAATATAAACTAGCTATCGTTGGAGATGTGAATGCGGCTTAAAAACATTCGACATGTGACAATCTGGCAAAAAATACAGATTTATAAAGCAATTCAACGTCGTGTTTAACTCATTTTCTGAGATATTAAAGTAGATATGCTTTTTAACGCTGTATTTGTAAATAATTTTGCTCACCTCTACGTGTGGCCCGTTAGCTGGTGACTTCCTCATCGCTGCGGCAACCCTGACTTTACTGACGTGGCTGTGTTCATTATTAAATTCTGTTTTCGCATTTGCGTATCTATAATTTGGTGCGACAGGCAGCCAAGGTTCACCAGATGTAAATCCCCCTGATGGGGTATCGTCCCAGGGGAAAGGGGCCGCTGAAGGCAGAGCAGCATTAGGCCAACATTTAGAACTGGAAGCCCATGCTAGGATGGTGTCAGCTGCTCCAAGCTCGTCTCCTTGTTGGATGATTGATGCTCCAGGCAACACGAGAGCAAGAATGTTCAACGCCTCCACCATTTCGCTGCCGAGTCTTGTCATTATACGACTTCCATTCTTCGGACTTGTCTTAAAAATAAAAATGACCGAATGGGAATCAAAATTAATTTTTTCTTCTGCAGTTAAAGCTGCACAAAAAACGGCATTTGAAAATGTTATTTCATTAAATTAAGATTTATCGTTTTTAAATCAGTCCCAAAGATGGCAAGAGAACTTTCAAGTTCCGGAGATGAAGACAAATGTGGTACCTAATTTTATGTACAAAACACCTGTTTAAAATTTTGAAGTTTTCATAGCACATACCTATATAGTCTTATTGTTGTTATACTGCGGATAAAACATTATCTAACATAGTAACTTAGACTAGTCGAAATGCGATAAAAAAAAAGTATGATTGTACTGTTTCTAATTCGGAAGTCAGTGTTATAAATGATTTTAGCACATTCAAATTAAAGTGTACTAGTACGATGCCTCTTAAAGCTAAAAGCCAGAAGTTATCGCTAACAAGAACATCGGAGCGGCATATTTACGACACTCACAAGCCAAGCGGGGACCATATCTTGCGGGGAGTATAACAAGGCAGCATGCAGGGCCAGTGCCAACTCCGGTCCAGTGGTCTTCGTAGGCGTCGTCAGAGCGTAACTTATCACTGTATTGGCACCCGCTCCCCCGGTCCCGTAATATCCCGCGGAAGCTGCTGGCTCCAAAGAGGACTCAACTAAGATTACCCTGTAAAAATATTTGAGACGATATTGGTGCAATATTGGCCTCGCTATGTTTGCGCATCTAACATATTGGAGAGGTTTTACTTACATACATGGAAGGATATGAGCAGTATTTGGGATATTGCATTTATGGGTATGTATTTCCTCCAATCTTGCACTACTTTTAATGTAATATTTAACTATGTTCGTATAAACACATTAATAGCTACTGGATAATCAAGTTTGTGTTGATGAAATATTAAATATTTGTTATCTCAAACAAATAAAAACAAAGGTGAATAATATGTAGATACAAAAGCTTATGAGTTTAAATTATCTTATGTCCAAATACTACACGAATGTGTAGTATGTTCTAATGCGATGTTAAATAAACTTACGGAGCGTCCAGATTAACGCCTCGAGCACAGCTTATGACTTCCGCAGCCAACTTTCTTAGTAGTTTGTAGCCACAGTTCAGATCTCTCGGAAAGTCCGGATTTATCAGAACACCCGAAATTCCAAGCTTGAGCCAAGTACATTGAGCTGCAGCTAAAGCCGCCATAATGCCTTCCGAACACAAGTTTAGAACCGCCTCATTGTTGGAACTGCCCCAGAAAGCGTTCCGCTTCTCGTTCCATACCCATTTATGAATTCCATTTTGCACCTGAATGTTTGAAGGACAATAATAAAAACACAATTATAATTTTAGGGGATTATAAGCAGTAACTGTCTAGTCGCTTAGAATCCAGCCTTCCAGCATTCCGGGAGTTCAGGGTTTAAATCCTGATATGCATTTCTTTGTCTATAGAATGATGTGCATTTTAACATTGAAAATCACGTGTTGTAACACTTGTAACTTACAATACTTGAAGTGCTCAGTAATGGTCATTTCTTTTCCGAGAGGAGACCCAAATATGCAAAAGTGGAACGACAAACGGGTTGATAATAATGAAGTTTGATGAGTATAACATTCTACGAGTATTTCTAATTTGAATTTTGGGAAATATAAAATAACGCTCGCTGAGTTTAACGAAATTGACAATTTTAATAATAGGAATTTCTGAACAATCTTTTAATGTTAAAAGTTTGCTATTTCCAATCCTTAAGTACGGTATTTTCGGCAAAGTCGGCAGGTTTCGGTAAGTCGGCAGGTTGAAAGCGCTATTTTTCGTTCAATGTCTTTTAAGTATTGTCCTCAGTAATTGATAAAGAATAAAACGAAAACCCTTCTCACAATGGGAGATTCGTCTGGCTGCTCCTCTTGCCAAAGAATCCAATCTTCAAAACCATTCCGACGTTCCAAACTGTCTTTGAACCATTCCGATTCCTGACTAACAGTTTGCAAATGCAGCGTAACAATCACTTTGAGCTCTGTAATGATAAAACAACTGTAATCCAAAAATCAAAACCAAGATAATCCCAACAGACCATAACAGCTAGTAATCACCGATATGTCGGTGCCATTATCAATAAGTGCTCACTTCCTTGTTGCCTCATTTGTATGAGACTGCAAGTATAGCAGAAATGAATAGATACTCGTATGTTGATGGTCATGATGATGGTAAAACAATTATTGACTATTCTAGTTTAGTTCTCGTGATCTACGGCATTTCTGTCTGATCGTACATTAAAAATTCGTCCGTAAGAAATGTACCAGCTTACGGCAATGTAAGATGTATTCAACATAAAAGCGCTTAAAATGTTTTTAAAATACACCTATAAAATATTGCAAGTTAAATTTTTAATATAGATAAGCGATTACCTAATTTCTTAGCCTTCTCTAACAACTTATTGACTCCCTCCAAGCCGCCGTATCGCAAGTCCACTTGAGTGAGATTGAGCGTCCCCGGGCTGGCGCAATCTTCGCTGCGAGCGGACAAAGGCGACAGGATTACTGCGTCGGCCCCCAGCGCCCGGATATAGCTCATCTGTTTTATTGTACCTGTCAGACATATTCGAATCAGCCACTTAACCAGGCAGGATACGCTTGAGGCATTGAAAATGGACAAATAAGTGAGTGACGTAATAATGGGTCGAATATTAATTTCCTTCAGTATTTTATAGTCATTTCATTTCATTATAATATAATTATTACTAGTACTGTGATGTTTTTCGCTAAGACACATTCATTTTCGGTCTTGTATTATATATATTCGTACTTTGAAGTATGTAGGTATATTTAATCCAAAATCTTTTAAGTTAGACGATATATATCAATTCAATATTCTCTCTGCAATACATGTGTTTTTACTCAATAACGTGAATGGGTGTAAATGTGCAGGATGCTATTGTGACCACTGACCTTGTAAATCTCCAAGACCATCGCCATCGGAGTCTTTGAAAGAATCCACCAGGACTCTATAGTATACTGCATTGTTGTACCACGGCACCACCGCTGAGCTCAGCTCTAGTAGCGCTGCCAACACGACCGTGACTGACCACATCGCAATTCAAACAGATCTAATGAATACCGCTTTGTACCATGACCTTCTGAAGACGCTATGGTGCGAAACCACCATGAAAAACATTTTATATTCTCGTATTAACATTTATTTTGCACATAGAAAGAAGAAACTGATTGAATAATTGTCTGAGCAAGGCACAGCTGAAACAACTCGTTTTTCATTTACGTTGTAAATATGATGTAACTGAGAACTAACAAGATTTTAAATCTTTCAGGGGATAAAATAGGGGATGAAAATTTGCGTTTAGTTTAACATTTCTTTAGATAAAATGATTAACTTCTTTCGTAAAATTTTGCCATTTCCTAAGTTTTATATGTACGTGAACATTGGAATTAGATTTTGCTAAATAGTAAATAAATATAAATAACTACCATTAGTAACTTACGCAGGTAAAATCGCAAAATACAACTAGCATTGTTATTAAGTATTAATATAGTATAGTAACACTCTGGTTATGTGGGACGATTAGGGAAGGTTTGAATACATAACTGAGTGCCTCGTTTGTCGAGTGATTGCTAGCGCGACTGCTGATCGGGTGGTCCTGAGTTCAAATCCCGGGTCGGGTACCATAAGATTTTTCTAATTTAGAATTTCTAGTAGGTATTGACTTAAAGTCTGGATCCGTCCCCGGTGTATGGCAATGGGCTCACCTATTCCATGGGACGTAAACGTAACTGGTGACATGTGGGAGTGTAGTACACTACACAAAGCCATTGAAGTCGAAACGTACGGCTGAGTGCTTTGCTATTGCAAATATCAAGTTGCAAGCGAGTAATGATTTAATCAATGGTTAATTTTTTAACAATTTACATGGATCATCTACGACTTACTTCTTGTTGTTATGCCGAAGTTCCCCGCGACATATATTTGCGTGAGAAACACAACTGTTCTGTGATTGAATGTGACGTTTTCTATAGGTATAGTTATGTACATAAATATATGATTAATTATCAGCTGTCATTATAGCATAAATTTGAGTCATTATAGCATAAGTTATAATTGATTAGGATTCGAATATATTTTGCGCATCTAATAGAAAACATTATGAAGTTATTACCGTGTACTATGAGCATAGCTGAACTGCAACAAACAAGAGTTTCCATTACCGTAACCACGAGCTCGATGTCTACAAGTATCTATTAACCTGTATTCCATTCATTGGAAGTTCACAAGCGGTCTATTCACAAACTTTTCTGTAAGAGCCTCTATAGGTGATCGGGAAACATGAGTTCTTCGAGAGTTCACTTTTCACTCAATAGCTGTATGAACGTTCATTCCAGAAAATTTGTCTCAACATTCATCCTTATTGAAGTTTTAAAATTCTTTTTCTCAGTCTTTTTCCCTCGAACGGCAGCCGTTCCTTCACTTTGAATATCATTACTCCGCCCGTTGAATGTAATATTTAACAGTTCCTTGGAATCAGCTCCATATCTGATATACCATGAAGCGTATTTATCACCGTTGAATATTCTCTTTGAAAAATCCTCTGTTTCATTTCATAAAGGCTCCAGCACATTATGTTCGTTTTACAATCTGCTCAAATCTGGTCAGTGTTATTTTAGTTCGTATATTATTCCAATATTGTTGTAGGTCAGAAAACGTTTTCTTGGTTTAGTGCTCAGTATTTGGTTATTTTGCATAGTTGTATAATTTTTGTGTTTTGGCTAATTAAAACAAAACAACAATCAAAAAATCTGCATATGGTTTGAATTTCACATGTTTGTCTGGATTTGCTTTGTTAAGTCACAAGTTAAATATGTACGACGCATGTACATACACACCAGTGAGAGCAAACCCTTAGCCATTTTGTTGAGCCGCAACTCCTGCCATTTATTTAGTCACACCTATTCAAAAATTCTGCGACAAAAGACTACTTTTTAGTAACATGAACCGAATGGAACGGCTACCTGACGTGTAGCGATGAGGCCGGGTACCGTGTACGTCGGCGTAATTAAAATTGGTACAGATAAAAAAGGTCGGCGTGTAAATCCTGCGGATCTGCAAATGAGAATGTCCGGTCGTGTTCCGAACGCCTTTGTGGCGGCCCGTAATGAAACAATAATACTGCAGAACACTGAATCGTACCGACAATTATATTTTCTCTTTCATATCTATCCCTTTGGACGTATTATTAATAGTTCAAATATATTAATGAAACTTGCCTGATTTTTCTTTTGGATCTAT
>DWME01000469.1:0-33290 GCA_018244795.1 Parelbella ahira ahira | reverse complement strand
CTTGCCAACTGCGACAACGGGAACCAGGAGCCAATATTTACGGAAGATACCCATTCCACCACCTACTTTGTAATTTCAGGAATTATTTATTAATATTATTTAGTCATAAGCAATAATAAATTATAATAAATGTTCATGTAGAATGTCACAAATAGATTATTTCAAATAGATTTTATTATTTTATTTTATTTCCCATTTCCGTAATTTAATATTTACTAAACTGCGTTGTTGGTGGAGTGATTATAAGCGCGACTGCTGATCGAGCGGTCCTGGATCGGTCCCTGCGTGGGTACTATTGAAATTTTCTGATTAGAAATTCCTAGTAGTGGCTTTTAGTCTGGATCTGGGTCCGGTGTACGGCAATAGGCTGATCCCTATTTCGTGATGGAATGTAAATTTAACAAGTGAAACGTGGGAGTGTACTACGTACGTAATATGTTATTATTTAGTATATATTTATTCCTTATATAGTATTTTAGGTTAATTTCTCCCTGTCCCATTGCTACACATGTGTATTTTAGAAAAATAAATAAGCAATGAAAAATTAACATTAGGTACATTTTTTTAATTTATTTGCTTGAAAATTATAAAAATAATAACAATGACTTGAGGTTATTGTAGTATTACAGGGTTTAGTCTCGGCAGTGACCGTGAGACCGTAAAAGAGTTTATAAACAATTTGTTTATGAAAACCATACACTGGCACCTATAATTATAGCTTGTCCATATTATTTGCATTTCTATTCGACTTTGAAAGATTTCGCAGACTAGATAGTCATGCAAGATATATATATATTATACATCCCCGCACATTATCATGATCAACATCATTATCATGATCAGCCTATTTCAACCTACTGCTGTACATAGGCGTCCGTCATTGAGTGCTGGCACTCATTCCGGTGGAGCGCATTGTCCGTATTGCCGCATCCAGCTTCTGCCAGCAGCCTTTTGTAGATTGTCGTTCCATCTGGCCGGGTGGAGGGCGTCTTAAACTACGGCCTAAACGTTATATAGTATTTAAATATAGCTCTCCGTCGGTGTCTCTCCAGCGACCACGAAAAGCTCGGAAAACACCACACCAATCAAAGGCAATTTTTTAATCAGCAGCTTTAAAATATTTTCGAGGTTTCCAACCGGTTAAAAAGATTATAACATAACAATGACAATCGGGACGTTGAACAGTCACAAGTTACCCAACATAGCCCGAAAACACTTACCTATTAAAGTTTGGCACTACTATATAATATCTATGTGACGTTCATCACGCCTAGTATTGCTTAATTTTAAAGATTGCTCGCAATCTACCTTCACGTTAAGGCTACGAACATTTCAATCAAAAATTTCGTTCATCGACCCTTACAGTATTACCTCAGTCACAATAAATACATTGCACAAGTAGCCAGTATTTGGATGTTTCATAAGAGTCAGAACGGCTCATGGAATATATGATGACCTATGATCAATCAGATCCAAATTAAATTATCCGTTTCTTTTTTGAGGTCAGTCATATGTGAAATATATCAGAAAAGAAAAAAGTTTAATTAAAGTTCCAAATAACAGGCGTGTAACACGACTTTAACCTTTCGTGACTGTTGAAATATTGAAAGGTTAAAATATTGAAACTAAAGACATGAAGACAAGAAATCGTATTTTATATTAGTGGAAGATTTAGTGAATATGTCATTTCGTTGTTTCCACAATTAAGCTCTAATGTGTTAGTAATTATATAAGTCACATATCAAGTTGGAACGCTACACTCGATAGATATTTAATAGAAATAACGTAAGTCTTCGCTATTGATTCTTAGAATTGATGTTGATAGACGGGTATAAATCCTTATCATTTGAAGTAATCTATGTCATAATGTAATAGGTTGCGTAATTGATGACATCAAAACTGTTCTTGCCGATAAAGATGAAGTAAACTCTCAGTCTGCCACTGATATGTTTTCAGTACTTATACAGTAAGTTCTCGTAATTAGAATTATAACAATTCCTGAAAGTTAACAATGCTGATTGCAATAATTCTGTTTATCAACATGTTGAGTAAGGTGAAGGTAATTTTAATATTATCTCGATAATAGATGTTTACCAATCGGCAAACGACAAAATATCGTGTCTCTCAGATTGGTCTTTCTTTAGTATACAAATAATTTGTATAATAAAGAATGTTGTAAATGACATTCTTTAATGGTTCTATTATTGTTTTGTTTTAGGTAAATTGTCAACAATTGCCAGCGAGGACACTATGCGCAGGAATTTCTCATGCACCTTTATGTCAAGAATCGTTTCGACCACAATCATTTATGCAAGACCATTCGAATTTATTTTCGCGGCTTAGTAATAGTCTAAATAAGCAACATATCCCAGCCTACCAGGATTCTACTGGCCCGTATTCATCAACATTCTTTCCACAATCGCCAGTAACTCCAAGATCGGATTCACTTTCCGCTTTTGAACAGTTCGCTTCTAATTTTAAAATGTTAGGCGATATTAAGTCACAAGTTCCATTTACCCCATCTGTGCATTCTAATTTATGGGCAACCTCATCGTCTTTGGAAAACGCAGCGACCGTATTAAATCAGCAAGGATTCAGAGAATATACCCCGTTACCAAATGGAAATAATCCGTCACTTCTATCTACAATAGGATCTTTATTAGAAAGGTACATTTCATCTGGAGTAGATTCATCTCTTAATAAGGAAACATCGAAAGTACCATTGGAGACATTTTCTGCAACACAACAATATTCACCAGTAGCACCAAGCTCGCAAGTCTTTGAACCGATACCTTCCTTAGGTTTTGGCGATCCTCAATTCATTCCAAGTTTCCCCCAAATTCCACAAATACCATTTTCTTCATGCATTCAACCGACCCCAAATCCCTCTCTTCCAAGCTATACTGCATTTTCACTTCCATCTGCAGAGATGGCTCTTCCTCTTCAATCTCCAAAGTCAATTCCGTCACCACTTAGCCTCACAGATTCGATACCCTATCTACAAGAAGATCCAATTTTAGACACGTTTGATATACCCATTATAGCATCACCAATAGGCTGTTTAGATTTGACTGTGACTCCTTATGGAACAATAAGTGAGACTCCTCTACCTGACCCGTCAATAGAAATACCGAGAGGTTCATTTCTTCCAGTAGCGTCTCCGGTTTCCGCATTAGCGCCACCGCTGTCACCACTGCTCCCACCAGCTACGCCTGCAGCTAGAGGCTCCACTTTCCTGAGAAAAGTACCCGTTCCCCCACCGTTTATATAATTTGTGGCAAATAAATATGACCTTTGGTATCCGAACAAAGCGAATGGAAAACTCTGCAAAAGTCGTTTGAAAGAATACCATTGATTAATTATAAAATTGGAGATAATTTCCTCATAAGATCGAGTTGATATTTAGTTATAATATTTAGCTATTTATAAAATAGAATGAGCTATTACTAGTAAATGGCATTTCACCGTAGGTTATTATTTAATATAACTTATTTCTTATTATTAAATTTTAAGTTTAAGTCGAGTTCGGTATAGAACAGCAATGTGTATGGGTCTGAATGCTAAATGACTAATTTTGTACAAAGTTACAAAAATACCCAGATATATTTGCATACATTTTGAACATTTATCGACATTACAAATCATAAAATTGTTACCATCTCATTCTAATATGTATATACTATAGTAGTTTTGTTAAAATCTAAGTTTCCACGGTAAATAACAATAGCAGATTCGTATGATCTGAGTATAATTGTGTAGTTTAAAAATAGTTGTGTTAATATTTAAATAAATAATACCAAATTAATGCATTTGCTTTTTATTTGACTGTCTAAGTTTATGTGTGCACATATTTTCATTTTGTAAGGTTTTCGTGGAAGTGATTGTGCGTGATATCACGATTATCACGCGATACGTGATACCACGAAGGAAGTGATTATACCTAATGGTATCTATTCAGATGATTGTATATATAAACACAAACAAAATAATATTTTTATTTTCAAAATTAATAAAAAGCATCTATGACGCAAGTCGATCAAACACTATCGGTACAGTCTTGGAGACGGATTGTCTCTCATAATTACTCGTAGAAGGACTATAAGCCTCTCACAGTGGCAAAGTGAGGGTTAATAGACTAACTATATAATATTCCTGTTATATTTAAATGTTATTAGAGACTTTGAAAAAAGGCATCAATTGTCATCGCTAGTATTTATAATTCCATTACATCTGAAATGTTAGTATTAAGTGGAACTGTCTACAAATTGGTATACGACTATAATAAACAGTGTAAAGTCTACTACTTAATATACTTCCTAGTAAAGATAATAACGTAAAATGTGTAATATGTGTAACAGTAACACAGTGAAATAAATTGAATTGTGTAAATTTTTTTACAAAACTTCCTCGTTATAAAATTCGATTTGAATATAAATATCGCGTCATTGATACACATAATTTTGTATTGACAACGGTTATAAATCGAACAATTTTATTCAAAATGTTTATACGAAATTTATTGGTCATATGTTTATTTGTTATAGTTGCTATGGTAAGTTACAGATTGTTATCGCACATGTTTATTATTAGGTTTAATGTTTATTATATTTATTGGGGCGTCAGTAATTTTTCAGGTTACCTACAAAATATGTTTAGTGTATTGTACGACTAATATAATTGCGTAGATATGTACAATAAATTTGCCAAAACAAGTTTACCTTTTCCCATTTCTAAATATGCCATGTATTTTTTTATAATCTGAAATAAATAATGTAAAAGTCGATTTCGATTATTCTTTTATTTATAAATTGATTATTCACTGCCTTACGAAATATATTTTGGAAATCAATAATTTGTTTCCTATACTTTGCGATCGTTAACGTCTAAATGTCGTGTTGTTTTATCTCCTTTGATACCTAATCGTCTTTTCTATTTCTTATTTACAGTTACATCGCGTCGCATTTATTGACAGCACGTTTTGTTTTCTCTTCTTTTAATTCTAAGGTTCTGTTTTGTTTCTAGCTGACAACTACATCAGCGTCAAGTTCTTTGACAGCACCGCCGTCGATCCCAGCCTCGCCGTTGCCCTGCACAGCAAGTACACCAATTCTTCCAACTGATCCTGCCGATATACCGGACATAACTCCTCGCTTTACCAGCAGCAAACCTATTCCACCTCCTTTTTTATAATGACTTTATTTTATGTAATATTTTGTGAATTATTTTATGAAATGTTGTAATAAATATTGAAGGTGTTTTTAATTTATTATTGTAAGGAAAGAATGGGATTTCAAAGAGATTTTAAGCGATAAGAATGTTGAAATCCTAAAATGTTGTTTAGAAACATTTACTGTACTTTTAAAAAATTATAGGTAAAATAATAAAGAAACTATACCCTTTCTTTGCATTGTTTTACTTACTTGACCCTTTTGCTGTACGCAAATAAAAAATGTTATTTAGATTGACCGAAAATTTTATACACTATTTTTCAGATTTTGTAAACTTTTTGTGTTATGGGTTCTCATAAAACTCATACAACAGACCCCGTTATAAGTATACATGTAATAAGAATAAAATCTATAGATGTTAATTTTACGAAACGATTTACGTAGTTTTTAGATAAGCGGTGTGATGTAAAATTTTAACACAATTTTTAATCTAGTATACCTATCGGATGTTACATAATTGTTACATACATTTTTGTTATTTCTTGATAAACAACGTACATCTAGATTACTTTTAGTACATAAGCGGAACATTGATATAATTTTAACACTATCTAAGTATTTAGTAAGAGAAACGGTCATAATGCATTTTACTTTATTATTTATCACTTTATTCGTCATAGCAAATGTAAGTAGCAATTATTAATTATATATAGATGTAATTTACAAGTTAATGATATATAATTATTGGTTTTTCTCTAATGTTGAAACTATATTTTTCACGATAAAATAATACAGGTAGAAAGATGCTATTTTATATGAAAGAATATTGTTTCGTTAGTCTTTTTTACTCTCTTGTTCTTGTCGTACAAAAGACGATCACAATGCTATGAACATTCCTTGTTAGACTTTTTAGACCTTTTCTCGTTCCTTGTTAGACCTTTAAAAAACCATTCTAAGTACGCGGTATAAAATAAAAAAAAGAAATAAACAAATAAGGTTAAATGGCTTTTTACTTTTAGTAAAAATCAATTATGCACTATTAAAATAATGTGTCTGCATTTATATGTTTATGAAATACTGTTTTACTATTTCTGAACTTTTTACTGGATTAATACTATATATTTTTTATTTTTCCAGTACGTTTCTGCTCAATACAAATCACAAGACATTCTGTCACCACGGATAAGAAACCTACAAACGCCGGCACCGACGCTTCTACGAAACACCCTTCCTAACTTCAGGCCTTACGGTTCTCCAAACCAAGACATCTTGGCCACGAAAAATTCACAGCCAGAAGCGAAAACTCGAAAAATACAAAGGAAGAAAGTATCTAAACTGAACAAAAGGGTAGCAATTGCTGATATTTTCAAGACGTCAGCAATAAATAATTTATTTAATACCGCCAAAAGTGTTAACGAAGCTGGAAGTAAAAAAGCCGCAAGAAGCGCATTCTTGCCTATGGTTTCGCAAAAGAATATTAATGAATTCTTCGCAAATAGCGGACTAAAATTAATGTATCCGTAGCTTGTACATACTGTCTTTGATATTTATTTATTGACTTCATACTTAAATACCAATTTCATGTATAAATCGTAGCTGTTCAAGTGTAGATGTAACTATTTATTGACTTAAGTTAATTAACATTAATAATTTATTTTATGTAAAACAACTTTTTTTATAAGACTGCGTAATTATTTAAAGAAAATGAGTTTTTATTAAACGAAGATATTATAATTTTTAAAACTGTTCTTTTTTTAAAAAAAATGTGTTTTGATTTTTATATAATCAAAGCGTCATGATAAACTTTGTCGCTTTTTTATTAGAAAATTTTATTTAAATCTCGTTTTATTATTACCGTCATAATCATCAGCACTTTTGTCGGTTTACTGGTGGTCACAGGTTCCCTTTCAGAATGAAATTTAATTTATCGAATGACAAACTTAATATATGTCAAGATTCAATAGATGTCGTGAGCACAATATTACGTAGACATCGGACCTTCGTATTCAAGGTCCGTCCTTGTTACGAAGGTCGACCTTGTAGGCAAGGTTTTTCCTTGATTGTAAGGTTACCTGCTACGTTACCATTACCGAGCAAGAATTATTGACGATATCATTCCGAATTGGCGAATATATTATGACAATACATCACGCCAGCTTCTTTATGCGATACGCAGATAGCACAGAGTGCCAAATATCTTTATTCTTATAGATAGTCTTAAGTAATGTCCTTATCTGTGTTTTAAATGTTTTTTTTCTATCAAATACTCGTATTTTCAGTTACGATGAGACTATAGACTTCTGCGAAGCTACCATTATGTATCTACGCCATATGCTGTACCTTTACAGTTTATTTGTATTGTATTGTTAACCACTGAATAGTTTTTCTATTCCACTGTGATATTTGAAGTTTCCCGCGATTTTTGATACAATTGCATCTTCATATTTTTGGCTATCGCATAAACGGCCAGCTGATACCAAATTAGGTAGAGCCCGGGCTTTAATGACTAGACAGCTGATTAAAGACATATACCTGTACTGTTTTGTATACATATCTATGTAAATAATTTTACAACCATACTTGTAATATCAAATACAATTTTTCTATGTTTCTTCTCTTGGTTGAGAATTGAACCCTCGTCCTTCGTTTAGTAGACTTTACTAACGAATCACGCGACCAATAGAGCCTGTTTATAGTATATACAGTAAGTCATGTTTTTACCTAGATTTCAGCACGTGGCTGTATACGCATATATAATAGCACTTACGCCACACTACTTTTGTGTGCGTAGTATATTACATACAAACACGTACAAATTAACATTATACAAACATTTCATCTTAGTACACCTGTTAAAAAACTAATTTATATTTAAATAAAAATTCTATGCCTAATTAAAGCCGTAATTGATAAATAAACATTAAATTATTGTAAATAAAATTGCAATAATATTTTTAAAATAAGTTTCACACTTCTCATTGTAGTCTTAGTACAATTATTCGATAAATTATGACTTTTTAAATATGGCGGTCGTTCAGCTATAGTAATCGTTTTGGGTTAACTGATTATAATCTACATGTGTATTACAATTATTCTTGTATCTTCTGTTTACATTGATCCTGTGTGATTCCTGGATAGTCTGTTTAATTGAACAGCCAATTGCATTACTGATTTTAATTAAAATCGATTATAAACCATGTATAATTAATAGTCAAAGATTAAACGCTCTAATTTATAATGAATGAAGTATTCTTCTATATAGCGAACATTATGAATTACTTGAAGAAGATTAGTGTAATTACGAGTCACATGTACAAGCATTTTGATACATACATATGTGTGGGTGTGATTTGATATACGAATGTGTATAAATAATAATTAATAGTAACAACCGGGACCATTAATAATTGTTGTGTTATTGAAATGTGTTGTCGCAAAATTGTTTTCGTTTTCTTTGTGAGTGTTTTGTATAATTGTTGTGTTTTTGTTGTGTTTTAGAATTATTTGTTTCAATGTAAAAAATGGTGGTATATCTGTTAATGGAAAACGGTAAAAATAATTATGAAGTCAAGCAGGTCATTGTAAAATATACCATTGAGAAGAATTTATATTAAATTTTTGTCACAAATTAAATGTATTAAAACATTGACATTACACAAAAGCAGCAATGACGCAAGTTAATAATAATATTAATAATACATACTTTTCTACTTTTTCAGAGTTGGCCGGCATTGATTTTATTTCTTAATAATTTTTTTGAATTTATTTGTGACTTTATATGTATCTTAATAATTTTTTGGTAACATAGAATATTGTACTGTCTGTGAATTTTCAATATCTGGTTATTGTATTTAGGCGACAATTAAAAATTGCTTTTAGTACGAGTGTCTAATGTTCTAAGGTTACAATATTAGCTGAGTAATTTGTACTAACAGATTTCTTACGTTATGGTATTCGATTTATCACAGTCAAATGTGGAATTTATGCTAACCCTCTTATTCTGAAAACTATCTGGAATTGCCCGTTCTTCTCATTTTTATAACTTTGGTATTTCGACTTAACACTATACATATATTTACATCACAAATTTTCTATATATGCATCCAGCTTCATATCGTGTTCAACAATCTTGTCTGGTTCATGTATTCTAGTCACTAATGTTACAGTTTATTTAGTTTTTTTATATGAAGAGAGAAGCATTCGAATAGGTTTTAATCATGAGTGTCTGTAAAATAAATATTACTGTCAAATTAGCCAAGTTACTTTTAACTGGTAACAAATTTGCAGATGTATGATGCAGCTTAGATATTAGTTTAATTAGTATAAATGTTATTTTAGTATAGTATAGTGCTAGTCAGTGTTTATCTTCGACGAAGTTGATTTGTGGATCGAAAATCGGGTCAAAATGTAAATAATTTTAATAACAAATGCTTGTAGCCGTTTAGCTGCGTCAATAGTATTGTACCGAAAAAATATTACACACGTTATATCACATGTAAAATAATGTTAATAAATTTTATGTAACTTCTAGATCTTAATAGTAGTTTCGGACGCTACCCCTTGGCGTTCTAGAAGATATAGAATCACCTCCCAAGCAGTTACGATCAGAAGAATTGTGAAAATTTACACCAGGAATAAAGCAGCTGGGAATACCATTGCAGCTTCCGCTATAAATCCAGCTGAGATAAAACTGACAGCTACGATTACTCCTATAGATGTAAGAAAAGGAACAAGCGAAGTTTTTTTAAGATTTAAAGTAACCGTTCATCGCAATGGTAGAAAAAATCCGCATTAAACCTATAAACTTCAGAATTCTCAATCATTTCTAAGCTATATGAACTCCACTAACTTATAAATAACCAATGGGGTTTGCTTCATTGACGCTAATCCTTACTCTGAGAAGAGACTCGTATCTAGCAGTGGATTGTATGAACGCTAATGATGAGACACGAGAATAATCGGTTATCAATATGCACAGTTTCACAAGGGCGACTCAATTGTCCCAAATAACTGACAGGGACTTTGAGCAATTGACAGTGAGAATAGGTGAGATTGAGTTAAAAAAAGGGTCGTCTTATTTGTATCTGAACACAAGAATCACGCGTTTCTTTGTCCGATGTTTGTGCAATTCAATCAAAACTTCTAATAAGAACCTACGCGCTGGTATATTCTTTCACAAGATAACAACCTTTTCTGAAAGAAAGATTTGTTACGTATTGTTAGTTCTTGCTAAAGGAGTGTACAAACTGATTATGTTACTTTCGTGATCGAAAAGCGTCAATTATTCAGTGATGGGCTCGTTTATTTGAGTCACGCTAGATTATCCAGTGTCCCAATTATTTGGCAGTGTTAGAGTATTTTACTTTCTTCTATAACTATTTCATCTTTTTCTATTATCTTTTTCTTTTAAACAGCAGTGACTTCTGTGCGTGCAAGGCGCTTGATGTCTAGTAGTCATTGTTACAAAGACATTTGTTAATGTCAGACAGGACTAAATTTCTATATAGGTACATTAATATGTTTAAAAACCTCCAAACGTAGGGTTAGTGAGAGTTATTCCAAAAAAGTAGAGAAAAGTTGGAAATATTGTGGCTGTTAATATTATTTCGCTAATTGTCTATTTGGACCTATGCCTCTCCTAATTAGTGCCAACGTACTACCCTCAGTTTGAGGGATCCAACTGGAAATTTCGCATATTGAAAAATGTCCAAACACTAACTTCAATTTCTAAATATTGTTATATGCATATAATTATATAATTTGTCATTTTCAGGATCGTACAACACTAAGAAAAAAGGAACGAATCCTTCATAAGGCACACAAAAGAGCCGACGAGTCAGAGTTAGTAAAACCGTTAGAGATCGAGGGAGTGGTAATGGACGGAATTAATGATTGGTTTATTTTAGACGATTACTACGGCGATTTTGATTTTGATGACGATTTATATGAATATTATAATGAGTATATCGAAGAATTTTGGGAAGAAGTCATATTTGAATACGAAATCGACGATGGGGATGATGATGATGATGTTTATTTAAGAAATATCCCCGAAGAAGAACTGATATTCCCGAAAATGTATTACGATACTATCATTCACTCAGACTTTTATTAATAAGCTTCATAAACAATCCATTTCCGCCTATTGCTGTTTATTTCGTCCATTCAAGAGTATTCTACTTGGCTCAATCTTTTAACCTTCGTTTCCAATAATTTCCACAATTCTTTTGTAAATCGCCACCGTCTCTTCTGTTCTCTTACTTCATGATTGCGAGCAACGCTCTATATTTTATGTTCTGTGTCGTTTCCCGTCACATTTTAAATGCACAGATACTCGTAAAAGGCAATATCAATAATTAATATATTTAGATTATTTATTTTTGTAACATTGTTCACTCTCTCAGGTAACTCTAGTTCTATAATAACATTTTAAGGGTATATATACTTTTTTATAGGCTATATCTATTTGTATTTCTAGGAAACCTCAAAATTGTCCTTACAATAGCTAACGATAAAGCCAATTTATCATTGCATAGTGACTGTATTGACGTGTATTGAAATAGTATCAGACATTAATATTGACGGAAAATTTTCGTGTGACATTTTATCGCTCGCTTACTTAATATTATTTCAGTTTAGCCAAAGATGAAATCAAATTGCAAATATACAGGGAAAGTGTTTTTTTATATAGCCTTATTAACGCTCACTCTAAGGATTATTTTACAGAGGCGAACTTTAAACTAAATTGCAGGTGCAAATAAGTAAAATTTTTTCCCACACTCTAAATGAAAGGTTACAAAATGTCATGTTCCTTTGAGAAAAATATCTAAATACGTGTAGTTACGAAATTGAAAATAAGAATATTAATTAGTTTGTTTTCTTAGAAAATTTAATAATCCATTGAGAACTGTTAAATAGGCACGTATTCGTAAGTACTTTTCCTTTCATTTACTTGTATTCAAAATAATGTGCGTACGAACAGGACGCATGATGTATTTCATCGAATTTTCGGTTTCGACATTTTGATTATTTTTTTGTTGTTGACAGTCACGTATTAAAATAACTACAGAATGTTCCCTGGGTTTGTTTAACTTTATTTATTATAGTAATTGATAATTATATTAAATATAAATAAAAAAATGCATAAATTATCGTTTCATTTCCATTATATTGTTTAATACATTAATATACATATAAACACCTAACACATTAATAAATTATTTATTTCAATAACTATTCGTTTAACATTTTGTTAACATATAAGTACAAAACGCACAAATAAATAACATGACACGTTCTCATAAAATACAAGAAAATAAATAAAATAAAAAGTGCAATGTTATGAAAAAAACGAGATTTTTTTTTTTATTTTTTTTTACACTTTTCGCAATATTTATTTGTAAAGACGAACAGATAGACAGAATGCAATTTAACAATGTTTTCTAAGAATTATTTATTCGTCCTTTAACGATAAACACAAACATATAAAAATGGGTAATAATTTATTTACGTGCCATTATACGTCGACGTTTTAGTATATAAATGAACGTCACTATGGGAAGAAGATTTTCGCCAACCGTTTTCGTTATCTGCCAGTTACTGGTATCCAATGTGAGTTACGTAAATGATTGTTTACCTTTTTAATTTGTATGAGTATCTATTAATGTGGTAAAAAATTGTTGTGTAACATTAAGAATTATCAGCGTCTCTAATATAAATTTCTATTGAGATAATGTTGAGGTTTAATTCATATGTTACAAAATGTAAAATATATTATTGTTATCTTCCATGTATGTATTAAAACATGTACCTACATGTATGTTCTAAATCAATTATTTTATAATACTATATTGCGTTATATTAGATACAAATAACCAACCTTATCAACATTTTTATTGTTTACCTGTTAGATATAGTTAAGGAAACTCCTCACATTTTCCCCCTTTTATTCTACATTATTGTATCGAAATGATATCTAATCATAAAAACGCGCGTAACTTTGTATAGTTAGACGTGTATCAGGATCTGAGCCCAAGATACTGAGCATGGCAGGTTAAAATGGTAACCATTAAACTACATATTACTGTTCACTAGGTTATATGTACATATGATATCGTATATGTGAATAGAAATAATAGTTTTCTTATTATTGAAATATAAACATGAACGATATATGTGAATATATATGTTTCAGATATATCCTGGGTGTGTTGCAGCTTATGTAGGTGAATGTGAATTTCCAGTGAGTACGAAAACATATATGTATATATTATACATATACGTATATTATGTATGAATTGCGATTTACCTTCTTTCTTTGGAAATCAAGTTAATTTCATAACTGAATGAGATAAACTTAGCGTTATAATAACTGCTAATGTTAAGGTGGAGGCTTCAAAGTAATTTTGTTTTTAAACGGATTAATTCATTTTTATCCAGTGGAAACAATTCTTTTTAAAATAAGTGGATTATAACATATTCGGGACTTAAACTTTATCGTATTTAATAGCATTCTCCTCCCTTTGTTCTGATCAAAAACACTCGAAAGTTTATTAGTTCCGTGACTTCTGCTTTTAAAATGGTATGTTGAAAATTATATGGCTTAATTGTGACGTCACTACCTTATCAAATGATTTAGCAGTTGTCGTCGGTCGTACGTGTTATTTCTAATTTGCCACATTTCATTATAGTTTCACGCATGCAGCTTTTTGTACGTGTGATAGCAAACGAAAATGTGACTTATGATTGGGTAATAGAGTATTTTATGCTCTGAGTTTTTAGGTTCCGAGCGCATATAGATATCAACATAACCGCGAGAACGTTTGCGTGTAAAATACGAGTATAGAGGCAAGATTACTTCAAGATTTCGTAAGACATGTGCTGTTGTGGGCGTCAGCAAGTGGTGCTTAGTGAGCAATGTGATCAACAAAATAATCTAATGGTTGAAGCCAGTGCCGTGGGGCTTAACATCGGTAGCAAATATGTATTTGGCCTAGCAAAGGATCCGATACAATTACGCTGCAATAATCATGCGTAGCCTAGTGGTTAAGAATTCAGTCTGTCATTCCGGGGGTGCTGGGTTCAAGTCCAAGGCGCGCACCTCTTTACAGAAGTGCGTTTTTTAAGTTTAAATATCACTTGCTAACAGTGAAGGAAAATATCTCGAGAAAACCTGCACTTCTTAGAATTTATAAAAAAAAATTGTAAGATGTGTGAAGACTGCCAACCTGCGTATGGCCAGCGTGGCAGACTATGGCCTTAACTCTCTCAATATGAGATGAGACCCATATTCGAACAGTGGAATGGTTCGATTTAACCATGTGTCAAATAAATATTGTAGGTCTTTTATATACAATTTCGAATACATATTAGCTACTTCTCGAGACCAAATCTGTTATAACATTTAAGGCCTAAGTGGTTTTTTGGGTCGTAATATTAGGAGTATATACCTCGGGCTGTATTTCAAATCGAAACATAATAATATATACTTAACAGCGGTAACCGCAGTTTCAATGATTTCCGAAGCGAAATTAAACAAGCAATTGTACCGGTCATTATTCTGATAGCCTACGTTTTAATCTTTGTCACACCGCTTTGCAAAATTTGATTTTCTAACTTCAATTATTAGGTTCCACCTTTACTATCCCGGTTGCTACGTTATGACCGGCCCGGGTTGATGGAAGACCCAAGGCAAGTAGTGGACCGGTTGAAGTCGTACTTCCGTTGGCCTTGTCAATATGGAGTAAGTACAGTTTATGGATGATTTAGTTTTGATCCGTTGTTTGTTTCTGCGTTCCCCAAATCGTTCGCCGGGGTAGGTATTATGGCTAAAATCTCATCATTATGCTAGGCTTATTTTGATTACATAAATATAAAATGTAAGCGTAAAAATGTGTTTTTTTTTTATTTATTCGTTACGAATAATTTTTATTAATTTTAGCTTTCTGAGAATTTGTTTTTTCTAACTGAACTTTAATTATGCTAAATCTTACGTTACTCTGTGCGCGCAATAATCTTAAAATGTAGTATAAAGACTTTTCTCCTGTCATCATCATTATCATCGGTCTACTCCCGTCCACTGCTGGACATGGTTTCTTCTATATTAATGTGAAATGGACACTGACACATTTTAAATTTTGTATTTATTTCCGTTAAAATCCATTTTTTATTTCTTGCTGATTCTAGATATAAATGTTCTAATTTCTTCACATTTCTCTTTGTAATTTTAATTTTATAATTTGTTGGTTCAGTTTCAGCCGCAAAATACACCGGCATATACTGGGGTGGCGTATACAGGAGACAGATTATATACAGGGGAGGGATTATATACAGGGGAAAGGCTACCTAGAGCGAACGAGCTATGTATAGGAGAGGGGTTATATACAGGGGAAAGGCTACATACAGCGAATGGGTTATATACAGGAGAAAGGCTACCTATAGCGAATGGGTTATGTACAGGGGAGGTGATATATACAGGGGAGGGCGTTGGCGAGGTCTTCGTATCTGGGGATGACATTAGTGCTGACGGGTTAACAGATGTGGAAGGTACAATCCCGATCAGTGGCAATGTGGCCTTCAGTGGTCCGGTACGAGCGTGTGGCTCTGTCACCATCGCTGGAAAATGTGGTCGTGAGTACCATATCTTTAACACTTTAAGATGACTGTAAAATAAAAGTGTAATCAAACTAATTCGAAATTTACATCACAATACAATTTTTAATTACATTTTTTGATTTCTTAAATCATGCTCACCAATATTTTTCATTGCATGTTGATAATGTGTTACATTTACATTCTATAATTGGAATCTGTGAACATAACGAACGCAACATCATGCCTGTAATCCCCGAAGGGGTAGGCAGAGGGGTGTACTACATACGGCCCCACGTTTCACCAGTTACGTTTAAGTCCCATGGAATAGGTGGTGAGCCTATTGCCATACACCAAGCACTTATCCAGACTCCGAGTCACGACGAGAAATTCTAAATTAGAAAAATCCAATAATACCCGACCCGGGATTTGAACCCAGGACCTCCCGATTGACAGTCGCGCTTGCACCCGCTCGACCAACGAAGCAGTCAATCTGTGAACCTGTGAATCTGTGAACATGATATTCTATAATCTGTTTTGCCATATGGACACCTATATCTTTACCATCAAGTACAAACTCACAAAGTCACAAATCATTAATCCTCATTCGAGAGTTTCTTATGAAAAAAATTTAATTTACTGAAATGAGGAACTGAAATTTTGGGATATATAAAGGTTTTTTTTTTCATTTACAGCAGCTGCCGGCTTCTCACCGCTGCCGATCGCTTCACCATCCTTACCATTACCATGTCCAGGTCCAGAATTACTGGCTCCGAATTCAGTACCAGCAATAGAGATTGGCTCCTCACCAGCGTATCTTCCTATCGTATCTCTGCCACCGGTTATCATACCGGCTATAGTGATCCCATCTTACAACATACCGGAAGTGATTCTACCATGCGCGGACGTGTACGAAATCGGCACGGGCTATGGTGAAATAGTAGTAACAGGCAATGAAATCATTGTAAACGGTGCTACTCTTATTGATGGTGTGCTACCAACGATAGGTGAGGTCACATTTGGTGGTATCGTACCAGCTAAAGGAACTGTCACAATATGCGGGTACTTTTAGACGATCGTTTTTGAAATTGTAGTTATAAAGTAGATTATAAAGTACACTATTAAAAATAAACTGTTTCGAAAGCGAATTGTGTTTTTTTTTATTCTCTGTCCTACATTATAATGTGTTGCACCTATTTGGCAATAAGATCAATTGATTTATGATAATTTACTCGTGGCAGATATAATATAAGTCTCGTTTTAAGCCCTTTCAACAATTCTATGCTGAGAACATCCCCTAAAATAAAGTTAAACCAACACTGAAATGCAATAGCCAATCAAGATTGCCTAACTTGACGCTCGAACTAAAATTCCCTGATATTCCGCAAATAATAGTCAAATAACAGCAAACAACACCAGATATTGCAATATTAAGTAATCAGTTAACAAGATAACAATTACTAAATCGATCATGATTAACATATTGTCACGTTCATCTCATCGAGATAAGAATGTTACAATCGATAACATATCAATAGTATAAAAGGAAATAGAAAATCTGAAATTATATCATTTAAGCTTAAGAACGTAACGCAAAATGTCTTATTATTCGGTATATTTTATTTGTGCCATTTTTGTGCGTGTAAGTTTTGTTTAGTCTTATTTATTATTATTATAAAATAAATATTTTGTGTGAACATTTTGCACAAATATCACAAATGCATTAGAGAATTAATTTAATATCAATTGTTAGTGTATTTTGATTTCGATAGAACATTTTAAAAATAAATTCTATACGATAATTATTTTTTTTATCTAGTTTCCTCCATGTTGAAAAAATCTTTTTTTATAATTGTACATATTTTGTTCCAATGGCAACACCAATGTACAAATAATTTATAATATAAATAATCGGCTTTAGTCGTGCGTTATGTGGTCAATTAATTGAAAATATTAATTATCACATTTTTCAAATTGCAGCTCTCATCCGCCCAAGTACTTTCTTATGCACCAAGGAGTGCTGTTTCACAGCAAGTAATCGCTAACGCGCCAAATGGTATCAGTAACAGTGCTCAAGCAGCAGCAAACAGTGCTGTTGCGAGAATACCCACGGGCGGAGCAGTCGCAACCAATCCTATTGCCAATACTAATACTGTCCCGAGTGTGAGCAACGCCAACTTAGCCGCTGCAAACCTCGTCAACGCGAATCTAGCCAATGCTAACTTAGCTAACATTAACGCTGTTAATGGATTAGCTGCTCAGAATATAGCTGCTAACTACGCCAACGCGGCTAACAACCTAAATGCTGCCTACCCCAACACTGCGTATGTTAACGCCTTCACTGCGGATACAGAAAGCGTCCCCGTTGTAGCGGCTGGTAATATAGTAAGCTTGAACAGCGCTTTAAGTGACAACGTAGCCGCAATTGTCAATGGCAATTTACCAACAATTAATGGCAATGTGGCAACTTTCAATTTAGGAACAAATGGCAATACATTCACAGTTACAAGTGGTTCGCCCGGTGCTCAAGGTTTTGGTATCTCTGTGATAGCGGATGCTTTAGAAGTCGGTGGTACAGTAGCCGTAAATGGCCAAATACCAATATTCGGATCTGTGGCCGTAAATGGTAACGTACCAACGGATGGTTCAGCGGCTGTGAATTATAATTGCGGTGGCAAACCGGCGCCGGTGGCAGCAATTGTATAAGCATTAGTTATTACTTTAATTTTAAATAAGTTATTTATTATTTATTAAACGACTGTTAAGTAATATAGTACATTGGTCTCAGTTAAAATTAATTTAATAAATTGTTATTTAGTAATTGATCTTTTATTTATTTTCTCTTTTTATCGTAATACCACACTCCAGTTAAATTTGTGTATTTAATTAACTAGCCTCCAAGCCGATATTGACGATTATAGATCCGTATGATTCGTTGAACATATTGATAAATTCGTGCTCTTACATATTTTAAGAAGGTACTAGTATAATGTTAAAAAAATATTTAACATGTAAAAGGGTTAAGGTAATGCCTAATAAAATGTTCTTCATTTTAATCGCTATCTATTTACATAAATTTTAATACTTATCATAGTTTTTTTTTAAATTATAAATAACTTAATACTAATTTGTTGAAATTAGGGATACATAATAAAATATTTTAAATGTTATTAATTCTATTAAAACTATAATCGTGGAAAAGGAAATGAACTAAATGATTTATTTAAGCATAGCTGTATTCTGTACCTGGTTTTAAAGATTTATTTATAAAACATATGTAGTTACCATGAAAACGAAGTCTGAACCAAAAATTAATACTTTACGTGTATTTTTCAGATATTTTTAAAGAAACACCTTTCAGTTCACCTTGCAGTTTGACTATTGTCTAGTGTTAAATTTTATGGTTCTATTAGACCTTAAAGTAGAATAATTTAAATAAAATTTATGAGGTATGGGACCAAATTGACCAACTTTAAATCATAATATTCAAACAATTTTGTCGACATTATTATAAAGAAATGCTTTTTTTGTATGTAAAACTTTAGTTATATTCGACAAAAAGTCTAGTACGACAAAGTCAGTCAAAGGATTGCAAAGTTTACAAAGATACTAAAAGACAGGAGAATATTAAAAAAATCTTCTAGAATTGTTTTGTGACGTCAATAAGGAATTTTAAAGATTATACGAGTATATTGAGTTTAATAAAGCGTAATACATATCAGCATTTTTTTAATATCTTGTCACTGGACAACCCTTTCTCTATTCAAGTAAAATAATTTACTTTTCAAGTAGGTTTGCCGTTAAATTAAAACGTTGCTCTAATACGAAGTGAATAGTCAAATAACAGTGAATAGTAAAGTTATTGCTTACTTAGAAAAGGAAAAATTATACTACATTTTATATGGGTACATGAGTTACATTTTTCCAGGTGAGTTTGCCATTTCCTAGTCGACACCTCTCCACCTTCCGTGAAATTATTATCAAACGCGAAACTATTGCTATTGAGACATACAGGGGCTCATAAATACAGGGTGGTCAATTAGTCCAGGGGCGTCTGACTCCCCTGTTGGCCAGTATCTGACTATTAGATAGGCAATATTAGAAATCTTCAGAATAAAGATAATTAAGAGAGTGATAAATATACCAAAAAATATCAGACATGTATGTATTGTATGTAAGGATTGTGAAATTTGGCAAACAGTACCTACCTACTCGTAATTTCTGCCTGCGGAACTGACGTGAAAATATGTATGTACATATGTATATACATTCAAGGGATCACTATAACTGTGAAAAATGTATTTTAACACATGAGGCTTAGCTATAGCTTAGCTATAGAGCTATAGTTTTCATAGAAACTGTATTGGTCTGTATTGTGTTGTGGTAGTGTTTAAGATTAGTTACATGACTCTACGTAGGACCTTCTCGGGTATTTCCATAATAAGGTAAATAGAATTTTTTTTTACTATAAATGATGCTTATGCTTCGAACCCAAAGTAGCTCATAGCAAAAATTTATATTCATTTATTTTTTTAAACAAGGATTGTTACGTATGTTTTAATGTCCTTTTTATTAAATACACCGTTATTTTTCAACGAATATTGACGAATTTTTTAGTGTTTTTTAAAAATGGGAGTAAATCATATTAGTATTATTCCAGAGAAGACCTTAAATTCTTTTACTATTACTTATTTATCCTTTCCTATAGTACGCTAACAATTGAAAAGGTTACATGCAGTTAACTTTGATATATTTTGCGAAAAAATGTAGTTACGGGACAGTAAAATTTGTCTAAATTCGATCACAGACGAAGCATGGAACGACGAAGGAATGACAAACAATAAAAAATGTTAAGTATATAAATCAACAAAATTTATTTACGACCAAAAATAAATACTAACATCCACAGTTATTGCCAAGAGTCACCGTGCCACCAGCTGGCACGACACCTTCGAATGTCACGAAGCCAATGATCGGAACATTGCCAACTACCGCAGTCGATCCGCCCACTGGGAGTTCACCTGCCACCGCGACATCTCCATAACCTACAGGAGATACAGCAGAGATTGGCAGACCAGCTAGAGGCAGGCCGTTAGCGGCTGCAACATTCGCAGCAAGAGCACTGTTGGCAATACCGTTGTTGAGGACTACACCATCAGCAGCTAAGCCGTTGCCAAATGGGAGTGCGCCACCGATTGGCAGGCCAGGCCCGTTTGGAATGCCAAGGCCTCCGTTGAAACCAATTGCTTGGCCTAATATTACCTGAAACAGAAATTACTTAAGTAAGGAGTGTCTAATTCAAAATTTATGCGAAATTTCTTTTGAGGTCCTAGTGAATTTACACGATTCACATTTTTAATTATTTAGCTAAGTCCTGCTTACAATGGCGTCGTTTTTAACTTTCGTTGCATAAATCTTTATTAATTACTACTACTACTATTTAAAAGCGTAGTTATTATCGATAAAAAATTTCACAGATGGGTTACAATTACTTAAAGAAAATTTTGAAGTTTTACCTCAAATGAAATAGATTCTACTCGCAAACACATTCCATACTATATACCTACTATACATAGCAATTGACATTCGGAAATAATATAATATGATGCTACATTGCGTTAGAATTGGTCAGAAAAAGTTTCTGAACTTGCACGATATGATACAACTGAACACAGTGGGTGCGGCAATGGAAGCGTTATAGAAGATAGTCTTTCAGTTTAAATACACAAATCCGATTACCTGACACAAACAAGCAAGCAAACAAACAAACACGACACAATTCATGATTCTACGGAGCAAAACTTACTAATTATAACTAAAGACTGAAATAATTTTGCCTTTGATTTGTTATATATCGGATCGACGAAAATGATTTGTGCAAGAACAGATATTATACGTGATATAAGTGTAGTTGCATGAAACACTTTGAGAAATCGTTCGTAATCAATGCGTATGAGATTGATAATGTTATCTGTTACATCATAATTGTTGCTTTAATATGACGAACCCTTAATTTTACGGTCAATTTTAGAAAATTACAGTCTACATGTTAGTACATTGCTGCATAGCAGTATTTCTTCGGTTGCTGTTTCGTTTTTATATCCTCCGGCTTTGTTAAAAGTTCTGTGTTTACGATAACGCCCAGCATTAATGACGTTCTAATAACAATTTCACAAAGTTTTTTTAACGCTACTGATTTGAAAATTTTACAGTTTGAGTAAGAAAAAAAATGAAATATAACACTAAAAAATATTTATTTTCCAATGTTCTCTATTTAGCTTGTAAGAAAACCTTGTAGCTTTTTCTAAAATCTTTGTATCTGCTGTAAGGAACATTTTCCAATATTTTAATACATTTAATACATTTTGCAATATCATCCATCGTGGGTGATTCATGTTTGAGTGAGCATATTTGAAGCTCTCTTGCTTATATTTAAAATTAAGTATCTATCTATCTTTTCGTAGAAGTATACGATGGAACAAGCTCTATTGCCATGTTTTCGTTTCATAGTCGTGTTTCGTGTTCGCATGCTCTTAATGTTAAAGAATTTAAAAAAGTACTTGACAGCTCTTACTTTTCCAATTGGTATAGATTTTACAGAAACGTTGCGCTTCGTCTGGACCATGACACCTTATCGCTTGGATTTTTTCGCTATTTGAGTCATACTTCTCTCAAGATGCCCCACTGATCCCAACACAATTTTCTGTAACTATTTGCTCTAACCAACAATTCTATAGCAGAAAATACAAGCAAAGTATTTCTTGAAGGTGTTGTAAGAAACAAAATAGTCAGTATGTATTAATGAGATCGCAAAACTTGCGTTAATTTTACAGTAATAAATGAACAATGTGCGTGATGCTAACATCACGCCTATATTTCTCCGATGTGGTAGGCAGAAGAGTGTTGTACAGTCCCATGATTCACCAGCTGTGTTCTAGATCCATAATTGTTGTTAGTTATTTAAATACTAAGTACATTTACTTCGAACTAATGGATTAGAATGAAACCAATATTTAAAATGCCAATTTGTTATGTATTCAATTCATTTCGATTAAAGTTTTTTTCTCAGTAGATATATCCAGCTCCAAGACGTCCAACGCCGTAGGGTCCAGCACCATAAAGACCGGCGCCGTAAAGACCGTCGCATCCACAACCGCAAGAACCAGCAATGGTGACAGATCCACCAGCGCAGACAGCTCCTCCGAATTCCACAGCACCAAGGATGGGCACTTGTCCAGCAACCGCAGTAGTACCGGCGACGGGCAGCTCGCCAACGACGGCAACCTCACCTACACCAGCGCCTCCGTAACCGGCACCGGCAAGGGGGCCAGCGAGACCACCATAGCCATACCCGAGACCGGCGCCGAAGGGACCAGCAAGACCATCGTAACCATAACCAAGACCAATGCCGCCGCAACCACAACCGCCGGCTCTGCCGCCGTAGAGACCAGCTCCGATGCACTGGCTGAAAACGTTCTGTAACAAAAATGAATGGTTTTTTGGGTATGCAAAGCATCAAACGAGACGGTTGTCATAGTAAGACAATCGACCCCAAATAAGACTGGGAATGCTCAGAATAATTAATCATTAGAAAAATAATAAGTATTCAATAGAAACAGGACTAGGACTGTTGCGAATTTTAGTATAGTCGACATTTGTTTGTACGAATGCAGTTAGTATTTAACCTATTAGACACTAATCGTAGCTGTGTTACCTTGCTTTACAGCAAAAATGGTCACCTAGAGATGACTAGACATGAGGACATTAGAGGCACATAGACAGTCAACTAAATTTTTCAAAACCAAAACACAAATTGATCCAGTAACAATTGCCACACATTAGAAATAGGTGAAATAGTGGTTCTCTTCAAATACCTTTTTTATATTATCTAGTGCGAAAGTTTAAGACCTTGAGGTCAATATACTATTTGGTTAATATTTAATAAAAAAAATAAGAATATTTTTACCTGGACCAGGCAAGCCTGGATGCAGAGGAGCAGAAAGGCGAAGGCAGACATGTTGAAGTATTCAAAGTAGATGGACTCAGAATGATTTTTTGTAATTGAAGATCCTTTTTATACAAATATTCACCTAATTTTTCTCCTGACATTCACGTATTGGGCAACAATACGTGAGTTTCTTGTATTTCGAACACGAAACATTTAAGATAACATTGTTATTGTACGTTTAAAGGATGACTTCTCCTTATCTGTCTGCAACCTTTTTTTATGATTCATTGTTGGGCGCAGGCTTCGTCCGCACGATCTCACAAAAACGCAAATGCTTCAGAGCGATGATAATCATGCAAAAATAATTTTGGAGTCAACCCGGCAGTAGGGTGATTTTCATAACATCTTTAAGACTTTCAACGGCTGTTCTCTACCAATAACAGTCGGGACTGGCTATGTAATGTAGTTTTTTGGCAAAATTTTGTTTTTAGCTGGTCGTTAATCTTAGTTATGACTTCGCTTGAAATTGCCTCATTTGTATGAAATGTTTTGTTTGCTATCTGCTAATTGAACAAGGCCACGAGCACTTCGTCTTATCTACCCGAGTACCAAGTTGTCCGGTAAAAGTATGCCAATGATCATTAAGTTCGTCAATTGTGTAAAACAAGGAGTGCATAAATAAATAGGAAAAATTATATTATTTAAAGTATATTGTATTGTATTACTTTTATATGATGTTTATTATGTCACAAAAATATTAAATGAGAGCCCGTAGATATTTGTAACCCCCACCAACCTGTCAACTTTGCAGGCATATTGTATGTAGATTTTATGTTAATAGATCAATGTCAGAAACGTTTAAGCTCGTGCTGACATCTCATCGAAGGCTCATTGCAAACAGATACAATTATCTCGGAAGCTGAGGAATGCGTAATCATCCACCCTTTTTAATTTAATTTTCTTTCCACACTGCTTTATCATCATGGTCAAGAATAACCGTTTACCCTTCGCGTTTGGAAGCAGATCCTTTAAAATGCGAAGTTTTAATTCTATAGTCTGTCACGCAGTTCGGGTGCGGGTTGGCAGACTCCACACGCCTTAGATTACATTATGGAGAGCGTTAAAGTGTATAGGTTATCTTATTATGTTTCCTCATTACCATTGCTACAAGAGATATTTAATTTTAAATCACGCCTGTAATCCTCGAAAGGGTCGGCAGAGGAGTGTAGCACGTTCATCCGTTTCACTAGTAACGTTTACGTGCCACATTGGATTAGATAGTGAGCCTGTTGCCATACACCAGGCACTGATCCAGACTATAAGCTACTACTAGAAATTTCTACTAGAAAATTTATGTTAGAAAAATTCTGATAGTACCGGACACTGGATTTGAACCAAGGACGTCCCGATCGGCAGTCGCGCTTCTAATTTCAAAGTGATATGATAGTGAAATTTCATCTTACAATATGTTGTTGAAAATATTATGTCATCAGCTATTTTTATTTATCTATTGTATACAGGGAAAGATAAGATGAAGTAATTTAAGGAAGTAACGATATGAAATGGTGCACTTTTAGTATCAAAACGAAATACATTACAACTAGCTAATTTATTAATTTATAGAACGGGAAATAGTGGAGCCAATTAGGGGAAGCCTGACGATGATCATAGTTAATTTATGTAAAATTTTGGGCAGTACTTATTTCATATTCCCGCGGGTCCGGCGTTAACGTTTTGGCACGAAACGTTGCATAAATAAGGTTGTGTGCGATTTAAGACTACAATAAGTGAGTAAATAGGCAAGGTAAAATTATGAAGAATTTTCAGTTCCCTACAATGTTCTGAAGGCGAGTGTCGCATGTTAAATTTAATTTGTGCAAACTTTCATTCACATTTAAGTAAGGATTCGAAGCTGTGAGATAGTAGAATTCTTAATAATGAACATGTTTACAAAATTACGCAAAGTATCATATTTGCATCTTCGGCTTTTCTGCCTTCTTGTTTTATCTAGATATTCCATAGAATTCCTTAATCCAATATTATTTGACCCATTGACATCTTATTGTAGGTTGGGTCAAGTAATATTGGAATATTCAGTAATATTGGATGAAATAATAAAAAAAAAATCATTTCTTGTCGTTGATCTGACAAATGATACGAATTCAAGTTGTGTGTCAAAAATACTTTTTATTTACGGCTATCCTTTTTTCTGCAGTTTTGAGGTGCATATTGTCATAGGTGTCTTCGATAGGCTGGAAAAAAGGATTAATATGATGTAGCTGTTTATTCAAGACATATCATTCTTTAAGTAATCTTAGAAAACTTGTCACTAATAACAGCCCGGGAAATACCACAGACATACATATTTACATATATGGTCTTAGTTTCGATGTTGCCTATTTTATTTCTCATCTTAAAAATACCCGCGAGTACGTATGACATGATAATTGTACTTTATCACGAAGTGTTGGCAGATCTAAATTTGCCGGGTGTTGTGTTAAGAGATGATTGAATTCTGTGAATAAAAGATGGCAACTAGGTCAGTGAAGCCCAATTTTCATATATTTAGATTATAACGAAATAGTTACTGAACCAAAATCTGCTCCGAGAAAAACAGTAGGTACTGATGTGCAACATGTAAAATTGAATAGGTTATCGTGTCCGAGATGTAGATGTTTTGTTCTTGCATGGATTATTATGGTCTATTTGATGATCTTGTGGTATATTTGATGATCATCCCTTTATATTAACCATTTACAATTAGTTCTGTGGGTATTGTTGATTATTGTTTTCATAGAAAACTTAATGTTCTCTGTGACATGCATTAAAATGAAACCAATTATTAGAAATACTGATCCAATATATTTTTAATTTAAATCAGCTTAAATTAAGAAGCGGCCAGCTCGGCCGGCTCCTAAGCGACCGGTGCCATAGGAACCAGGTCCAAAGCGACCAGCACCATAAAGACCAGGTCCGAAAAGACCATCGCAACCACAACCGCAAGAACCAGCGATGGTGACACTACCGCCGGCGCAGACAGCTCCTCCGAATTCCACGGCACCAAGAATTGGCACTTGCCCAGTGACCGCAGTAGTACCAGCGACTGGCAGCTCGCCAATAACAGCGACCTCACCTACGCCAGCTCCACCGTAACCGGGACCAGCGGCTAGGTTATTAGCGAGGGATCCAGAGAGACCTCCGAGGCCGTACCCGCGACCGGCGCCGAGAGGACCAGCGAGACCAAGGCCGCAACCACAAGGGCCAGCTCTAGCACCGTAGAGCCCGGCTCCGAAAACGTTCTGTAGATAAGAATATTGTTAAGTAAATTTCGTATTCATACGAGTCCATTAGTGATTTCGGGATTACTTTAATATTATGATTTATTTAGTTTGATTCGTCATCATCAGCGTCATCAGCCTATCTTAGTCCACTGCTGGACATGGGCCTTCCCCAATGAGCGCCAACGCGCTTATCGTTTAGCTTGATTCCAGGATACAAATTAAAAGAATGTTGATATGCAATATTACTGTATTAGAATCCAATTTAAAGTAATGGGAAAAGACATTTCTCATTGATTGTATTGAGTTGACTAGAATCAACAGTCAGACATAAGAAGAATGTTTTTACCTGGATCAGGCAAGCCTGGATGCAGAGGAGAAGAAATGCGAAGGCGGACATGTTGGTGTATTCGAAGTGGGCGACTTGGAATGATATTCTCGAATTGAAAATGCTTTTTATATAAATATTCGCCGACATTTTTCATCTGACTTTCGAATATTGGGTAATAGTACGTGAGTTCATTCGCTTTGACTACACACCTATATGCTGTTTTCTGTTTTTTAATGATAACACGGTGTAAAAATTGTAATTTCTCCTCAATAGGCTAATATTATTTTTATTGTGCAATTGATGATATGAGCGCTCCCAATTAAAAGTTTAATTAATGACTGTTCATTACCATTTTTCTCAGGTATACGTAACCTGGCCGCTTACCCAGTTATGCTACATGCTCAGCGGTGGGATTATGGGGAAAAAAACCTCTCAGGAGAGGGCCTGTATGTACTGTAGTGGATTAAGCCAGGCAGAGGATGCATGTTTGTCAATTTTATTAAAATATATAATTAAATGCAAATATCAAAAGAAGAAGTGGAGACAGAAGATAAAGATCTAGACGTGCGTTTTACGATAAAATTGCAGACGTCCTAAAACTAGGTAGAACAACACATACCTTTTGTCTGGTGAAGTGCCATTAGCTATACGTCATTCTACCATACACCTAAGTGCTCAAGAGTAACCATGCTTCTATAACCAACTTCAAATAATACCAATACGAATTGCATTCATAATGACACATAGTGATCAGACTAAAGGTATTAAGAACCAGTTTTCTGCTGTCCTATTACCAAATTGTCACTAACGAACTAACTGACCTTAATATCTCGTTACTGTGACGACCTTCTTGCATATGTATGGGTGGCAATGGCTATTTTAAACGGCTGTTTGCTCGTTCGGTTTTCTCTTCAATGAAAAACATTGTATCTTTCAATGGATTTGTATTGCAGTGTAAGTTTAAGAAACCAGTAGATCAAAAAAATAGGGGATCGTAAGTGTGGGTGTGTGAGGAGATGGTTTCTTGAGCATTTTATATTACAGACCCTATCGTACAAAGTATCATCACCATAATCGTCACCATTATCATCATCATCAGCCTTTGGGTGTCCACTGCTGGACATAGGCCAATGTATACAAGGAATTAATATAACGTCACATTAAAATTATATTGTCTAGTTTGTTTGAAACGTTGTCGCATTGAAAAAAGTTTTAGGACTGGAAAAATTTATCAGCTTACGGCCTTACTGACCAAGTAATTTTTGATGATTTTGAAATTTGCAACTCACCTAAATATGGTTCAAATGTTTTAAGAAATGTACGTACGTATATACGAGTACAGGCGGTTATCGTGTAAGCGTAAAAGCACGATGAATGTACTCAATTTGTAGATAGCGATACAAAAAACGACATGGCAAACGTAGCTTAGGACGGTCTGGAGTTAGGTGGAGTGACGATACACGCAAAGTGGCTGGCAGCGGTTGGATGCAAAGAGTTGAAGATTGAGCTCAGTGGCGTGCCATTGGAGAGGCCTATGTCCAGCAATGACGGGAGTAGGCTGATGATGATGATGATGATAATGATGATGATACAAAAAGATAGTTTCATCAACATCCAAATTTTACATTCTAAAATACAATAGGCGAACAGTGAAACAAATGATTCTATGACAGAACTAGGTCAGCCACGTGGTTCAGCGTTCAACCGACCTAATCTCACGTACGGGCGCTTTACGAAACAAAGACTTCTACAAGTAGGTCATTTAGTATAAAAGCATTGAATTCCACAAACGAATCACTGTGTAAACATTTGTCTACATTGAAAACAAACATGTCTTCTTTCGCCTTCTTGATCCTTGCCGTTCAGGCTTGTCTCATCCAGGTAATCCGTCTGTTACTTACCGTATCTCCGGGACTTGTTAACTTAACATTTTGGCACTCCGTTTTCATTTTACGAGAGCGTAGTGTGGCACTACGGTAAAATTTTAGTTATTTTAACTCAATACTAATTTGATATATTAATATTATAAACTCTTATAAGATATACGAATATGTTCCTCTTTCTTTGTCCTTTGAGATGTCTTCCAAATAGTAGGAATTAATGCAATTATATTAATTTTTCCTTTTTTTACAGTCTTCTCCCACAAACCTTTCATAATCGCAATCTTACTTTGTTTTGAAATCAATACACTATTCTTCCTTGTTTTTTTTTCGGAATTCTTTTAAACTAGTTCTCTTTTAGATCTTCCTCTATTGCTTGCTTAAAATATTCAAATATGGAATGTTTGACATATTTAAAAATTGGATTATTATTGAAAATAATTCGAAACAATCTTATCATCCACTTATCTCATAATTTAAGTGATATTTCGTACCATAGTCGGAAGTAGGGGGCTATTTTGAAGCTGCACTGTTATTAAAAACAATGATATAATGCATCTTGTAGTTAGCTATGCAAAATATACATCTACATCAATAATGCGTTTTCCGTTACAGACCGCCTTCAGCCAGTGCCTCGGAGCTGGTCTTTATGGTGCTGGAATCGGAGGCTGTGGTGGCTGCGGCGGAGCTTACGGCATCGGTCCCGGATACGGCTACGCCGGTCTTGCTGGTCCTCTTGGAGCTGGTCTCGGTTATGGTTACGCCGGTCTAGCCGGACCTGGTTATGGAGGCGCTGGTGTCGGAGAGGTCGCTGTCGCTGGTGAGCTGCCCGTTGCTGGTACTACTCTGGTTGCTGGACAGGTGCCCATCCTCGGTGCCGTAGACTTCTGCGGTCCTGTCTGCGCCGGTGGTTCCGTCACCATCGCTGGTTCTTGCGCCTGTGGTTGTGGTGGCCCTTACGGAGCTGGTTATTTCTACTGAGAAAATCTGGCAAAATTCTACTGATTTGATGCAAATAAAAAACTTAATTGGCAAAACTTAGTTTTTATCCTGTTCACTATAATTGTCATCATGATCAGCCTATCTCAGTCCACTGCTGGACATAGGCCAGCCCCAATGAGCGCTATCGCTCCCTGTCGTCGGCTTGCTGCATCCAGCATCTGCCTGCAGCCATATTAACTGTTATAGTCAGTAAGATTTAATCTTAGCACTCACATTTTTGTAACGAGGTCTAGCCTATCACAGCTAAAAATTGTCATAACTTCCTATAATTTATTATTACTATGATTTCATATGACTGTTATTCGACATTTACGTTCAATATCTATTAATGAACTATAGTTATTACATTCGTAATTCTTTCTGTCTTTTTTAATTGAAGTGACAACGATTAAGAAAATAAATAAAATTTAAAACCGTGTAAAAAACCCGTGTAAAAAATACGAAAAATACTCAAACATTAAGAAATATGTAAAAATCATAAAATAACACTTGATCAGATAAGACTAAGAATCAAACAAAATTATTCAATTTGGTACTCTTGTTGGAGACCTGTATCTAATAAAATATGGACCGAGACACAAATGCAAATATTTCCACAAAAATAAAATTCACAGAATAATTATAACAACTTAATTTATTAACACAACAACATTATAAATCTAATAAACGTAAGGAATGGCACAACCACAGCTGCAAGCTCCAGAGATGGTTACGACTCCAGCGGCTGGCACAATACCGCCGAACTCCACAGCACCCAGAATAGGCACCTGTCCAGCAACAACAGTGGTACCAGCGACTGGTAACTCTCCAACAACAGCCACATCTCCTACACCGGCGCCGCCATAACCTCCTAACGGAAGCGGACCCATTGGTCCAGGAAATGGACCAGCCAGTGGTCCAGGACCATACAAGCCAAGGTCTCCATAAGGCGCCGGTCCAATACACTGGCTGAATACGCCCTGAAAAATAAATGAGATATAGTTAATCCTTAACGCTGATTTATTCATAATAGGTCTGCGCTAAGCTTAGAAGAAATCATTGTGTTCAAGACTAAGGAATAACTTATTAACTATTGGTAAGTATTCACTAACGATGTAAGACAAAAATTAATTTTATAAATAGAACGAATTTTTAGTTTGACATTGTAAACAAATGTAGTTGCACAACGGTCGTTTTTTGACTCGACTGTTACTTTGAATCAGCGTTGTCGCATTGCGCAAAATTCTCAATATTTTTTTTGCATAGGCTCGAAGTCAACAAGCGCATTTTCTATATCAAGTTTTAAAAACTACTATCCTGAAGACGTATTTTACCTGGAGACAACAAGCGGCGACAAGAAGAAGCACAAAATTAAATGTGAACATTTTTGTTGCTGTGTCAGATCACAATGATTTTGGGATCAAAAAAGCATTTTATATAAGCATATTATAGACTGCGTTACATAAACCTTTGTAAACGTGTACTGATAATAAATGACCTGGTAACTGGGAAATGAAATTTTAAAAATGCGTAACATCGTGAACCAACTTGGAGTATTTGTTAATTTTGTGTTATCAAATGAAATTGATAAAGGTATTGTTTACCGTCATTTCTATAGAAAGTATTTTGATTAAAGAAACTATGAAATATGGTCGTATGCCTACTCCTTCAGAGAAAAGATATTTTTCGAACAATGGAACGAAGAGAGGGTTGATGTTGATGAAATTAAAAAAAATCAGGCATTCAATGAAATAACATTAGCACACAGAATGTTATTACTGTTCGTTTGTATACAAATTTTATTTTTTTACGATATCCAATCATTCTTTAAATGTTTGGAATTGTTTGAGTTGCATCATACACGGGTAAATGTCATATATTATGTACGTATGTGTTTTGCCCGAATGTTATACATATATCTGAAATGTACGGCTTACAGAAAATTGACTTCATTATAAGCTAATAAAATAAAATAATATCTAAAATCAGTGTTCAGGACAAAGATCTTGCGATTATGTGACAGGATTGTATTGTATCAAACGTCATAATAACAGCAGATGTAAGTTTTTATGGGTAATGAGAAGTTCTTTGCCATTTAGAGCGTCCTTTTAGCTAACGTGTTAGAGACGCTTATGAAACATGTGGGTGGTCTAGATCTAGATGGGCTATCGTTACATGATAGAAGATAATCAGATTCGTTTCAACGACTTTCATCTGGTTGTATTGTTGCCTTTTTAGTCGTGGAGTGGAATATTCATGTAATGTCCAGCTGTTCCGCGATAGCTTGCAGTTGTCAATCTCCAAATAAAAGAAAACTAATGCTTTGCATTAAAATGCAATATTTTGGGTTTTAAAATCCCCAGTTCATCATTCAAAATATTTATCCTTTCATAACTATTTATCTGAATATAACTGTGCATTTAATATTAGACCTAAAAGTATATCATCATGAAATCTTTCATAGTTCTCATATTGATTGTAGGTCTTTTCTCACACTGAAAAAGCTTAAAGACATTAATTAAAACTCTCACAAATAAAGTGTAGGTTAGACTTCATACAACTTAGAGAACAATATGAAGAACTTTAAGATTTACAATTTTTTTTAAATATTTAATTTCATAAGCACATTTTTGCTAATTCAGACGCCATACATCGTTTGTTAGACTTCTTATCCTTCAAACTTTAAGCTGAAATCTAAATCACTAGGCTATCACTATTGCCTGACACACTCTACCAACATAAATTCAACAATGTTTAAAATTATGTAACATAATGTAATTAATAATTTCACAACTGTCAATTTCTGTAACAGTTTCGTTCACAAGTATAAGGCTGGTGATAAAGGGCACCTCCATAAGTATATAAAGTGAAACATTCAGGAAGGAAGACAGTACGACAATTAGTTTTTTATTGGAAAACATTAAAAAAACAATGATGTCGTTGAATACTGTTCTTCTGGTCTGCGCTCAGGCTCTACTTATCCAGGTCATATAATATAATCTATAAACAGTCTATAAGTGTTACTATAATAAATATTTAGTGCTGCCATTTTCATTCTGAATATATTATTTGGGCTATATGGATTACTGCCACAATTCTTGGACTTTTTAAAAT
>DWME01000468.1:0-33299 GCA_018244795.1 Parelbella ahira ahira | reverse complement strand
CCGAAGTTCGGGATTCGTAGCACAATTTCATCACAATATAAGGCGTACTGTACAGAGATAGCATATTTATATTGTACATATGTATCTTGAACATATTGTACCAATATGTACGGAAATTGTATAAATATGTACAGAATAAAACTGCGTTTCCCAAAGTAGTTACGGCTTTGTAACGCTTCATTGATGTTTTTTGATCTTCAGAGATATTATGTTCTATTCAAATAGCGAAGACTAAGTGGTCAAGAAACAACATTCGCCAATATTACAAAGACAAAAATTGTTTCATCGAACCCAACAATATAAAACTAAAATAACTTACTTGAGAACCCTGTAAGTAAAAATCTGATATGATTTTCATTACATTTGTATAAACGACATTAACAATGCTACTGAATTAATTTATTTATATAAAATGTAACGCTACAATAAAATGACGAAGGTCTACAGAACTTCAAAGCAATTTCATATCGACAGAGCTCTATCGTAGATAAATATCTGAAACACATAGAGAGATACTGTGCCGGCCTTTATATTCCTCGATTGCTATTTCTTACGGATTCATATTGTCCATTGTGCAATGAAGCATAGCAACTTGAAATGTTCTTTGTGCGGTATGCATTTACTTTGCGTATTTGTGTGGTATGTATTATGTAAACGTTATATAAATGTTATGCATATTCTTAAATGATATACATAGAATAAATATATATCGCAAAAAACATAACCTACCACCGCAATCCCTGAAAGGGAAGGCACAGGAGTGTAGTACACACCCATGTTTTTCCAGTTACGTTTACGTAGCCCCATGGTATAAAACACCAAAAAACAGAAAGTTTTACACGTAAACGTTAGTTTATTAAGCAAGTTCGTCGCACTCATACTATAAAAACGCGTAGCTCTTTTTTAATAATGAAAATGGATAATTCAAATATGGCGCACGCATACTTAAGTGATATAATTTTTAATATAAATGGAAACAGAAAAGTGCCGCTTTTCTCCGTACTATAATAAAATAAACTCAAATATTTATACATTGTAATCGCACTGCGTAGATTAGGCCCTGTCTTTGAAATATGCGGGCGAAGTACCTGGTTATTTCACGTGAAGATACATAGCGTTAAACATAATATATATGTTCTAAGTACATATCATGACTGGAGAAATAAGTGTATTTTCCAATATAATTAATTCTAACTAAAATGCTAACCAAAATATGTAATCTTTAACATAAAATACCACGTGATAACGAAAAGGGGATTTCGCTTTCAATTTACAAGCTGTAAGCTTTTAAGCCACAGCTATGCTGCTATTCTGTGATTAGAAATATTGTGTGGCGTTAAATTTAGAAACAGAAATGAGCATTTACAAAGAGCTGTGTAGCGACATGGCTGCGTGATTAGTCTCTGTCACGGAAACATGTCGGCGCACAAACTGCTTGTGTCGCATTTACGGGATGTTTCTGAGCGTCAAATACATTACCGTTGCGTATTTAAACATTTTCGCCATCTCTTCTTTTTATATTCACTGTAAATCAAGTACAGGTGCGTAGAGATTAAAAGTTCGTATTCGCATCCAGTATTCGTATTCGTATCCATATCATATCTAATGGTATTGCGTGCGTGTGCCTGTGTGTCTAAAATTGCTATATTTAAATACAGAAATATCAAACGTTATGTTTTAAGAAACTGCGTCGCTAAATTTCCCAGTAGCGTCGTTAACGACGAAAATGTACGGTAAGGTTTTGCGTGTACTTGGCTACCCTTCAATGACGTCAGTAGTTCGATAGCGACGTAAGCAATGTTAAGTCATTTTCCAAAATATATATTTGTTCCATTAACGAATCGTTACCACGATAGAAGATCGGAAGGCTATCCGTAGACTGATAACTGATGACTCGGCCTACCCGCTAATTTCAGTGACCTATCCGAAGCTTTGTATTTTCGTTAAACACATATATCTGTGAAGCCTTATAAATGAGACAAACTAATTATCATAATTTTATTATAATTATGAAGTATTGAATAAATTTAGTATCAAAACCAATTCATCGCCTATTCCATTGGACTTAAACGTAACTGGTGAAACTTGAGAGTGTACTGCACTCCTCTGTCTACCCCTTCCGAGATTACAAGCGTGACGTTCCTAGTATCAAAACCAAATTTATTGGTTGACGACTTTTATTCATATATCCAATTTTTGTTATTCTTACTAAATATATATATTATTCTTCTTTGCGTTACTTATGAATGCACCCACAGAACGAACTTTTGGAAGTCCTTAGTGCGTAACGAGCGAATTTCCTAATGGCATCAGAAGATATATTATGTAGTAGACAGGCGGTAACTGATCATATATATAAGAAAGATATACATAGAATCGGTATTGTTTTGTTTGAAACAAATCCTATGTCTCACGGTTATAATTGAAATCTTCGAAGGGACCGAGTTAATTAAGTTAAAGCTTCAACCCGACCGGGCTAACCGAGGGATCGTGTTATACATAATTTTATCTGCTTTATTCACGTAGTTACGATTTATTACCATGTATAATACTAATGTATAATCTTCGGCTACACATGTATTGTTTTAATACATCCGGAATCGAATTGGTATTGTGGTTGGAATATTATTAATTTGGCTTATTTGTCTGCTGTATCCCTTGGCTTGTAAACTATTATTTATAACAGTATTTCTCTCATTTTCGTGTCATAGTTTCAGAAACATTAAAATAAAAAAGTATGTATATAAGTATATATTTATAATAAGGTTACATGTAGTTTTTCAGCTGTCTGGTTACGATAACACAGGCCTATGGCTATGGCCTATGGCCTATGTTAGGTTCAAACAGCCTTATGTGGAGATGTACCAAGATATTTAGTATCACATAAACACTCTCTAAAGAGTTTCTGACAATAATTCCCACGCTTAGTATGCGAGTTGGCGATCGCAGTGCACGGTTTCTCACACCGCCTACGCCACTGCTCGAAGACAGCCAGTGGCACAAAATGTGAAATCCTTCACGATTTTGCTTGTCATCCATCTATATAATCTGCTTGGTAATGTTCTAGTTTTATTATATTTACTGCATAAGCGAGTACCGTACATATTTATTATTTTTTTTTTATTTTCTTTTCATTATTTATAAGAAAGGTTGTTTCTCAAATCAAATACACTTTTATATATTCCTCTCCATTGGACTATTTCCAGTAAATCAATAAAAATAAAGTTATTTATTGTGAAACTGCTTATATTCATCTGTTATTTCATAAGTTGATGTTAACTTCTAAAATCTAATTAGTATTATTAATTAGTAGTCGCATTACTTTGTAATAGTTAATTTATTAAGTATATTAAAATACAATATATAATGATCTCTTACGTATTTATTGGTCTACTTTTCACACCTCTTCGTATACTAAAAGACACTACTAAGTTCTTCCGACCATATGTTTCTTTACTAACGAAATCTTTTATTTTTACTTAACTCAAACTTTCGTAGCTCGCCCACGACTAAAAGGGTCTATCCACATTGTTTCTATCTACAGCCTCGGTCGTATTCAAGGTCACTCTTACATATATCATACTATCTAATTCCCACATCTGATGGAATCCTGATAGTCCTAATAGATAAAAGTTGATTTTTTAAAATAAATAATAATTGAATAGAATGTATACCTTCTTGTAAAAAAGATATTGCTTCATTATACAGGTATAAGTATTTTGTCCGTCGTAGTTCTGTTAATGACAGCTGTCTATGACAACTTCGTTGGTCAAATAATTGCGAGCGCGACTACTGATGCCCAGTGTAAGGAATTGACTCACCACCTAGACTAGTGGGACATTAACTTAACGGGTGAAACGTGGGAATGTACTACACTCCGCTGGCTATCCTTTGGAGATTACGGGCTATAATATTACGTTTTTTTATATTACATAATGTCTATTAATTAATTGTAACCCATGTATCTGTAGTTTAGAAACGAGGAACGTTTATCCAATCACTATTAGTATATCGTACCAGGATATTCGAGCGAAACCTGAGCAGAGCATATAGCGAGAGCAAACAGACCTTGAGTGTGACAGGCGTGCGGGCGAGTGTGTCGAGCGGCGACCCTTAATGAACGAAATCCGCGACTGAGCGAGTGGGCGGAGATTGACTGTCTCCATTAGCCAGCACTTATGACATCCCAAATGACGTTCCGCGACTGTTTGGGAATGGCGCCATTCAAAATCGTAATCTCAAAACTTTATTGATGAAGCTTTACAGTCTTAAGTACACCATTTAAGATCAATCTAAGGCAAGAATGGTGAAGCATCAACATTTGGTTTGCTATATTCAAAGTAAAAATATGTGGATACATAAGTCTTATTATCAACTATATGATAGCAGGAATATAGTTATTACATTTGTTTTAAAATAGATATTTTTCTGATAAGTTGTTTCTTCGACGTAGTGAGACAGAGAGTCATATGTATAGGTAATATCAGACAAATATTTTGGCTTAAGCTATACATAATATAACCACGTTTATCTTAACTTAATCTATACGTAATATAATTACGTTTAACTTGTCTTAAACCATTCGTAATATAATTACGTGTGCATAATTTTATTAGCCGAAATCATCGTGCTAGTATTTAACGTATGATGCTGTTTAGTGTGCTTATCACAATAAAGCAATGTACGAGTATGAAAGTGTACACACTTATGAGCTGCATAATTATTTACTTATTACAAAAAAACTATACTAACCTTCTGTAACCTTTGTGAATGCAAGACGGTCCAAATTATATAGTAGAGTTCTTTAAACGCGTCTAGTGAGTATATGAGAAATAAAAAAGCTGTTCCTTCCATCTCATAAAGACACGAGCTAAAAATAAATGCTAAATAAATAAAGAACATAGAAAATTATACAAAAGGAGAAATAAAAATATGGCTGCAGCTGCCATAGAAATTAATAACCTTCTATCTGGATCGAGCAGGTCAGATACTGGTCAATGGACTTGGTAGAAGTCTTCCAAACTGGGTTTTTTTACGAAGAAAGTAAGTAATATACACAGAAGAAACACCTCAGGCCTGTAACGATAAACATATTTTACTCTCGCTGCTTTGTGCCTACCCTAACAATATTAATAAAAATGACACGTGTTCGCCGCCACAACATTAACCTATACAATTTTTCACGAATAATTCCAACCCTAGCAATGCGTAATCACATTGGTATTTTCACAAATGTCAAGGGAAAATATCGATCGGTATTATACACATATAAACCCTGAAACTTTAGTAACAACAACGAACTATTAATGTGTTAGCTTCAACATAACACAACACGACTCTTTTAGTGCTGTCTGTTAAATGTTACTCCGTTCAGTCTGCGGATGACAGTCACTTAACCTTAAGCAGCTGTTACAGATGAACATTTATTACATCTATATTTATTTCGTATAGGAGACATGTAGATTGTAGGAGACATGTCCATTATACAAGTACATTTAAAGTACATTGTTGATTGTTCTAAATAAATAAATATAGCGTTGCTGCGTTGCGGGAGAATGAATATCTCCATTTTGTAGAGTTTTTCAACCACGTTAAAAATGAGTAACATTACGCCTGTAATCTTTGGCTTGCTTAAGACTTTTACCATACACTAGACAAAAATCCAAATTCTAAGCCAGTGGATATGCCAGACTAGAAATTTCAAGGTAGCAAATATTATAGATTCCAACCCAAGAATCGAACCCAGGACCCATCGATCGTTTGTCCTGCTTGCGACACTAAAATATTTTAACTTTTACACTGTGTTTGATGTACGATCAAAGATAATTGTTTTGTACTGTTTACTAGAGAACTAACACGCGCAGGCTATTGATAGAGTTTCGTTGAAATTCATTGTTTTTATATCATACAGACATGTTTTCTTTGTTTTACTATTTACGGATGGTCGTTTACGTAAAGCTCGGTCATGACAAGTGACGTGTGATACACGGCGCCAAATCAGTACACAGCTTTATTTTATAAATAAACTCGTCTCAACTTGATTAGGCACGATATATTATACTGTCTCTCTCACTCTGTCTCACGGTACAATGAAATTCATTCCGAAACATCTAACTGTATATAAATAGGGTTTCGACTAATGTTAAAAGTTAATTTAAATTAGGATAACAGAAATCAAGAATCATATCGAGTTAGGCGTTTATTAAATAAGCCTTTTGGATTTTTCATTTTAGTAGGATTTTCCATCATCGTCAACCTGGCTCAGTCCTCTGCTGAATATAGGCTTCCCCGAAGAGATTTGCCCATAATTTTCGTACTGAGCATGTAGGTTAACGATCAAGATTTTTCATTAAATTCGGATTATATAGAAAATTATTCATTCAAACTGTACTAGATTGCACTCAGTTCTTCAAAATGAGAAGTGAGATTCGGAGAAAACTGGGTTTATTAAGCTCAGCACAATTAAAAACTAAAACTAGCGCACACGACTTCCCGACTGCGACTTTACTTTCTTTGCCGCGCTTCGACGAACCGCGCGCCTTACCGCGAAAAAAGTTGGCGGGAACCTCTTCGTCCCAGCAACTCCTTTTTACACCGCTAGCCCCACTAGCGCCACCATACATCCATATTATTTTTAATCTATAATGTGTCGCCTACACAAACAAAATAAACACCTCTGCTTATTAAACGAAATGATTGTCTTGGTGGAGATCGAACCTAAAATGTCTTATCAACATTTGGATGTTTAACCATTTGAGTGGCAGACCAGTCAATTGCACATGTACGCATTTGATTGATTGGTCAAATTCATTGAAATTGATTGATTAATTCAAGCCGTACCTTCTAGCTACGATTGATCTATTGTAGTATATAGCCAGCACAATTTCTATATTGTTCTCATTTTAATAAATACATGTTCTTATAACAGCAGTAAACAGCAGCAGCGGATTATAATGCTGCTTGCGAACTTGCTGCTGTTGACTTAAAATGATTAAATCTGTTTTAATGACTTTCGTTTCCAATGTGAATCGGTTACTAGTTATATACTCATATGTATTTCCGTTCGATCTTCCAAACGAAAATAAAAGTATTGATAAACTATATCTACTGCAGAATATCCCTACTGCTATTGATGAAAATTAAATTTACTTCTCTATATAAATTCTCTGTAAATCTAACTCTGTGTTGAAATACATAAAATTCATTTTCAATTAGCATTTTGATAGATCCCTTCCGTGTGCAATAAGACTACTGGGGTCGCGTAGCGCAATGTATACTGATTAGAAAACTATTGGTTCTGAAGCTTTGATGTTCCATAGCTGTATAATATATTACTATGAATCGATATCAAGTTAAGATCTGAATGTCAAACGAATGTCACCTTAAATTTTTTTATGTAGTATAATTCTCTCATGGGACTTTTTCAAATATGGTCAAATGTGTTATGGTATTTAGAAAGGTGCTAAATTGCATATTGTACATGTATACATGTATAATATACACTTATACGTATATATAATATATATGTATGTGTGTAATATGTATATTACTTTTTACATTCACACGGAGTAAATAGTTGTGATGTGAATTCAAATATTTGTCCTGAATGAAAGTTGAATCTTTGACCAAATGAAATTTTTTAACAATTTCACCTTGTAGGATCAATAACATTTTGATTCCTATTATGAGTGAGCAAGTTGAAACGCTTTCTATCTAAATTGGTTAGTCTAGACAATATCACTTATAATGTCGTTAAAAACCGATCAAAATGACCTAAAGACACTGGCTTAAAGGTAGTACCTAATATACACAATATCATACATATATTAAAAACAGTTTATAGTATTTTGTTTGACTGCTCCGTTAGTCGAATGTTTGCGAGCGCGACTACTGGCTCCCTGGATAGTACTATTGGATTTTTTTACTTGAACACTGGCACGACAGAAGAGACAGATAACTTTATCTTACATATCTACAAGGCTTCTTCCACATTCATTACTCGCTCCATACTCGCCAATAGGATCCAAAGTCTTTTTTATTTATATTAGTAAATGACTTGTCGTATTAAATGAAAGAAATCGATACAATCGCCGCCAATAAAGCTGTGTACACACGAATCTAACCCGGCACGTTTGACCCGAATAGATAATCCAATTACATTGCAGCGCGCCTTGTTGAGTGTGCACTATGCACATATTGGGTGCTTGTTGTCTTACAGTACGCTCTATAGCGCTATTTCCATTAGTAGTGGTTATACTACATCTGCCACGTATACGGACTGAAACCAGGTGAACACAACATGCTACAAGGCGAGGAATCTTTTACGTATGAAATAGTATATGAATGTTAATAGTGTATGAGTAATGGTACTAAAACCAAAAGTCATTATTTTTGTTATAATTGTCATCATCATTTACTACTAGACATAGATCTCTCCGATAGCACGCCGCTGAGCTCGATCTTCGGTTTTTTTTCATCCAACCACTGCGAGCCATTTTGCGTATATCGTCACTCTGCCTAGCTTTGAGTATTATGTGAACATAGAAATAAATGATCAGCGGTCATTACTTGATTTTGCTTCTGCAAATTTTGAATAGTCCTGTAGGAATAAAACTTAGTTATAAGGAGATTCTGTTAGTTATAATTATTAACAAGACTATCTCATAGCGCTCGTTGGTAGGCCAGTTAATATTAGTTAATATACATAAGATTCGAAATCGAACAAAACCCGTTGCTACGAATACTCCTCAACCTAAGAAAGCTGTCTCTAATCCACATATTCAACCGGTAACCCCAGATGATAACCCGAAATGCTATAACGGTAGCATTATCCCGGATAAATGGATAATTATTTTATCACCTGTTGTATCTTTGCGTATCAATGGCACCCTCACACTCTCCATCACCTGTTGTATCTTTGCGTATCAATGGCACCCTCACACTCTCCTTTTCGTGGATACCAATTTTAGAACATAAAGCGTTACAAAATACATGAAAAAATATTAAATGCAATAACTAATATGATATATGGTATCAAACCCATCCTCAGTATAAGCATTGGATCATTTATGCCTAAGTTGCCCTGAACTACTAATACTCGTACGCATACATAATATAATAGACTGTATAACGCATTAAATTTTAAGGCTTAAACGAGGCTAAATTTCTTTACTAAACTGCGAATTACAGATACGAGTTAGCCGCGAACTTGTCTGTCAGAACTCTTTAAAATATTCTAACGAACTTTCAATGTAGTTAAGCAACGATTTCATAATGGTAGCAATATATAGTAGTTGCGTATTTCGTATGAAACTTTAAGCAGGCTAAGGCTAACTGCGTGCTGCGTACTATTTACCAAACATTTGTCGTCTACGGTATCAGTGCTACGAGTGATGCTTGCTACTGATGTGAGCTACAAAAATTATTCGCTACGAACGGTTCGTGCTATGAGCTACGAGTGATTAATACGTATTGATTTAAAATGCAACAAAGAATACGACAAGGTTGGATCGTTGGTTTCATACTAAGGTGATCTGTGTTGTGGATGACCAACGCTCTTTTACTGTATTATAATATATAACCACACATTACTGGTTTGTTACAAATACCACTAATTGCAGATTACACCTAATTAATTGAAAATTGTTATAGCTACAACCACACCTATCAATGTGTGACGTCACGCTAATCGGTGTTAAGATAATTGACGTCATGTTATTACTATAACTAGTCTATCCTATCTTGTTAGACATACTTAAATATATGAAATATATTCTAAGTATACTTTACATCTCAAAATTTTCTGTATTTTATTTATTTGGTCCCATGACATTTATATAGTTCAAGTTATTTAAAAACCACTCGTAAATTTTATTAAAATGTTACAGTAATCTACTTTCACGACAGTTTCGTTAGGTAATGTTTATTTATAAAGCTTTAATTCGTAATATTATCTAATAAAAAACTAATAACATAAGTGCGTTAAGAAAACTTTTAATATATATAAATTATGAATCATCTGTGAAAAATCTTACAAATATTTTTTAAAAACATCGTCTTTTTTGTCACATGCGAAAATGAAACTTAAGTCCATTTTAAATATTAGTTGTATACTTTACATGTTTTCAGTTTAAACTTGTTGAGTCTCTAGTTTCCAACATTTATAACTGCAACTTTATAAGTCTATTAACAGCTATAGTCTAGGAGCTGCTGTGTATTTACACTATGTGGAATGTGAAATTTTTCAAGCCATGCTTAATTGTAACATACGTGAAGAATATTTTTTTATTTACGAAGAGCCGGATGAACAAGCACCTTGCAGTTAGATATGGCCATTGTCATCCATGGATATCTACAGCCAGCCTCAAATATGTGTTATAAGTATATAGTGACAATAATGCATCTTGCTTAGAACCAACGATAAACAACAGATTCATTAATTTTTTATCAGATTTTTTAGATTAGTTAAACATCTTCGCTATAAGATATTCAACTCAGTGGAGTAACGATATACACAAAGTGGCTCGCCGTACTTGGATGCGTAGAGTTGAATAGCTAGCTCAGTGGCGTGCTTTTAAAGAGGCCAATACCCAGCAGTGAACGACAACGATAATAGGCTGATAATGATGATGATAAAATATCATTGATATCGACGACAAATAGCGATTCTAGTTATGTATATAACTATTTAAGGTATATGTGAATCGATATAGCGATAGAGCATGCATTCCCGACGTTCTCTACAAACCTGATTGCCGGCTTATCCTGCGATACTGGCTTGCTAACGACATGATATTGGAAGCTAGAGTGTGTTACTGAAAAGTGGAGTTCTGTATTACACTGATTTATTTAATCATAAATTAGCTTTAGCACCAAAAACGAGATGTGATTTGGAATTTATGTGACAATACAATACTAAGCAAATATACAAATTGACGTGAGCAGTTTGTAATAGGTATTGATGTTCTCTTTTTACGTTGCATTTATACAAATATTTACATTGCAATATACATTGAAAAGTCTTTACATATGTAAAGATGTGACAATTCCTTTCTACGTAAGCATTACAGCTAAAAAGGACCAACCATTAACGTCAGCAACAAGTTCGAAGTATTTCAATGGATCTACACTCAAACTGGTGGTACTGCGACTATTAATTATTTTTAAAATAGTACGCAATGTAATAACACGTCTGTAATCCTTGAAGAGGGAAACAAAGGAGTATAATTCGCTCCCACGTTTCATCACTTACATTTACGGCACGTAAAATAAAATGATTTTCACATTTAACTTTGTCAAATGTCATGTAGTTCCCATTTTCAACGAGCTCACGTGTTAAATCACAATGTTACAGGAAAACCCCCAAGGATAAATTGTAAATCATGGAATATTACAAAGGTGGAAATCCTAAGTTCCTGGAACTTCGTATACTTTGAATATCAAGTGTGTCTGTTGTAAATAACATTATGTAATCGTGAATTTATTTCTACTTTTATTTGTATGCCGTTTCCATTTTATATTTTTTACCATTTCTATCTTGTATCTACTCGTATAGCCCGTTTCTATGTGTTGTCGAAGTAAATGTCGCAGGGAAAAAGTACACTGTGATCGTCACTAATGGCCAGTGCGATTTTTATCCAAAAATTATTATGATGACAGATTTAAATTAAAACAGAGAATAATTTAATAATGATTGTATGTTGAAGTAAAAACAATACAAAGCCATAATCTGGGTTACATCATATGTACATATGTAAGCAAAACACTAGGAGAGCATTAATTTGCATGTTAAAACATGTTCGCTCCGCACGATGTTACGTTACACTTGCGTTGCTTAACCGCTCCAAGCCATAATAGATTTATTTAAAACCATTGTGAAAATGTAAAACTGAATACTTTTTATTTATATTTAATCCAGCAATCGGGTCTCCTGAAAGTAAGTGGTAATTTGCCACTGTCTGCCAGTGCCAGTGGCCTGTGGAAATATGCCACACTCAACGAATAACCAATATATGTTATCTACATGAAAGGAGAACTCTCCTTGCATTTTTCTTGAAGAATTCTATATTCTAGCGATGAAAACCTCAGATAGAATATCACTTCGGATTTTGCACGAGCGCGGTAAACACGATCAGGCGAATCAACATTTCAAAGTTCGGTATTGCGTACAGTGATTTTTACGTCCAGTTCGGCACGGTTTTTGTACGGCAATTGGAGGGAACGGATCCCTAAAAAGAAATACCAATGTATTAATTAGTGACCAGTCTAGTCTTAATATGTTATATAACAATCCTAAAAGAAAGATTTTTAATGTCTGCCACCAACCTTAACCCCAGACTGTCATAAACAGCGTCGCTTCATAAAATATAATATTTATATAAAGTTGTAATATTATTTAAAGGCCGAATAAAAATATTCCGCCAGCTCCTATGTTATAAGTTCAGGGCCAGCAACCAACTTCAGAGTTTATTTCTATTTTCATTTATGCGAGGTCGAAACATGGGCATGTGCTATAAATAACAATACTTATGTTTTACTGAACATGTTCTTTATTATAATGTATTGACCACTGACATACAAATAAGGGTCGATACACACCGATATTCAGGCGGACTTCTCGCGTAGAACAACGTTTTTGCTTGTCACTTATCTTTGGTCAATGTGAAACTTGCTTAATTCACTGTAGTCTTGTAATTAATTTATACCAGTTTATTTAATAAAAAAAATCTGTCAACTGGAAGTACAGTTACAAGTAGGTGAGAACAGAATGCCATAAAATAGTTTTAAGCTAAGGGTTAAGTAATTCTGTCTGAGCTTGTGAAAGTAGATCCTGCTAGAATCTAATCTCAATAACGGAATGATTATATGTGTAAATTTTCACTAAATTACGTATATTGTTTCATAAAACAGAAATATATTCGAAATTTAAATATATTCGCCGTAAATAATAATAATACTGAGGTTTAAAATGCTTGTATTAAAATTCTATACTCAAGTAACAACACATACCTAATGTAAGAATGTATATAACATGTTTACATGTTAGATATGTGTATATGGCTAGTTTCAAAAGTACATAATTCATAATAAGACGACAATAATGAACATAACAGAATAACAAACGCCCAGGGCAACTTTATTCAATAGGGAACCATCAAAGTTATAATAAATAGCCCCCACGGGATCGCGCCCGCTTTCTGAAAGTTTCTAAACTGCTCGTTATCCGTCTGATACGCTTGTCTCACCGATAAAGGGTGAAAAAATTATTAAAACCTATTTACATCCCTAAAATTAAGAGTTACCTGCTACCTTAACGATGTTACCTTCGACTGTCTCGACCAAAATCATATCGAATTCTTGTATTATATGCATGTGGAGCTCTTAAATGTACCATCGCAAATCTAGATTTCTCTTATGGCTCCTGTCAACAACAGAGAGTGGAACAAGCGTCTAACGCTGGCCATTGCCAGCGAAGTTGTTCGATATTACTCGGGTTGAATCTCAGATTTTAACATTGAACTTGAAAAGTGGAATTTTCTTATTTTTTCCGCGCGAACGTCACCATCATATCGAAATTAATGACTTCAAAGGTTGGTCGAGTAACACTCGTGTTCTTTGCGATATTCTACATTTACGTTTCGTTGCTGAAATTATAGATACTCTCTTAAAAAGTAATAAAGTAATTGGTTTTCTTTATAAAAGTAACGGACTCGTATTCATAGAGTCAAGTATTAGTACCAGTGCGATTCAAGAGATATATTCTTTGTTCATGTATGTCTTGAATACCCCGATATAAAAAGAAATGTTATACATTTATATATATATATATATATATATATATAATTACAAACATATAAATCTATACGTATATACGTGTGTCATCCGTGTTGAAATACGTACATACCTAATTGAAGTTTGTTCGTCTACGATTGTGAATTCACGCACCGTCTCTCAGAAGCTTCGCAATACATATTAATATGTTCACTTTACTAACTGCGTGACGGTATACGCTTCTATTACTTTATTAACTGATTAGAACATTAGAATTATCTTGTTAGCTTTTAACTGTCTATATTTTTGTTATATTATAATATAAACGTCCTGTATACGTGAAATGAAAAGAGGGCAAATGTCATAGTACGCAAAGATGTTATCTCACGAGAGTAACATAAAACTACCTGGCCAGTAACATTTTTACTGAATGATAGAAATGTCTTTTTCACCAGACAAGAATACAATGGGGGTTGTTGAAAAAAGAAAAATCAATACTTCGACCCTTTTCACTTTGAGACACATTTGAAAAGTCCCCTGTAATGAATGCCTGTTGTGGACTGGCAGAACTTCCAGGGTTTGAGGTCAGAACGCTTTTCTTTTTTAACGAAGCTCCAAACGAGGGCGTTTGATTGATTTTCGATTTTAGTTTTTCTTTTTGATTATGGAACGGTCATTGCGGAGTCTCGATTGAATCAGGTGTGTCTGTTTTTCTATAAAATTTTTGCTACTTATTCAAAAACATAATGTATACGCAAATATATAAGATATACGCAAATATTTATTTATTTATTATTTATAATTTTGATCCGCTTTTGCTTTCACGAACATCGGTTCCATGGTGGTGTAGAAATCTCGTTAATTTATAAGACTTTCCTTGAAATCAAAATTCTATGTTTAATATTTTCCTTATTCCCACATTAATTTTATTTTAAGGTTTCAAAAAGTTTTAAGTTATAGTCCTTTAAAATTAGGCGTTTTTTAAACGTTGGTGCTCGTGAGTTGGATTCCAATCCATATTTTTAGGAACTAATGTAAAGTTTAAGATTTATTATCTTTTACTCTAACAATGAAGGGAAACATCTGAAGAAAATCTGCACATCTTAGAGTATTCCATAATGTTCTGTAAGGCGTGTGATGTCCACCAGCTCCCAGCTGGCTACTGTTAGTAATAGACTGTATCTCTAAGTCTTCTCATTGTGATAGGACACTCAACCCCAACATTGGAAGAATAAAACAATTAATGATAACGATGACGATAAAAGTTCATTTCCATTCTAAATACTGTAATATAGAAAAAAATATTGTCGCGTAGACACAATGAAATACTCCGTTTGTTTTCAAAAGGGCACCTATGAATAGCCCTAAAGTCGTCAGCCCTATATTTACGTATCGAGAATACATATAATCGTTTTATCTTTGCCATGTCATGTAACATTTCAAGTCAAAAATATATCGTATGAGTTAATGGAAGTATCAAGTGACTTCATGAATAAGTAAAAAGTGAACTTTATACCACCAGCTTAAAGTTCATAATTAAACGATAAGAAGAACTAATTTTTTTTTTCAGAAACCTATTAATTGCTATCGTGCTAGTGTTGATCTGACAGTCACAAAAATAGGCCAAATAATTAAATAAACGGCATATAGTGAGCTAAATTAAAGTTACTTTTCCTTTTATTTTCGTAGTGAGATACAAACATACATTCAAATGTACCCATAAGACATGCTATTTTGAGATTCTGAATTGAAGCAGACTATTTAAAACATTATCTAAGTTTGTAATATTTAGATATGATTAAATATAACAGAGCTAAAAAAAGAACCTAGGTTAATTAACGAGTGGATTACGTTAAAAATACTGGCTAAATATGCAATTTTAGAAACCATATGTGATGAAGCAAGCCGCCTGTAATCAGTATATAGGTACTACAATACTAACCAAACTTAAATAAGTTAGGCATTCGTATATTTGTAAATAGTCAATGTGTTGCGTCTCGTAAGATCTAAACTGGAACTTTTAGTTATTTATTTAATTCTTTCTTTTTGTCGGCGGTAGAAAATCTATTGAGCTTTTCATTTGAGCCAGAACCATAATATGAAGTGTTCATAATCCAAAGTCGTTTGGACCACGTAGACTTTATATTAAAAAAGCTTGGTGTATTATTGCTGTTTAGCAGAAGTTTTAGTGCTGCGGTTTTACTTTTTTTAAAAGTAAAATCGCTTAACCGAATCAACGAAATAGTATAGAATTCTCGAAGAATTTGAAAGCGTTATTGGAGTGGAAAAATTTAAGCACATATGTATAGGCCGTGTGGCCTAATGGATAAGGCGTCGGACTTCGGATCCGAAGATTGCAGGTTCGAGTCCTGTCACGGTCGGAAGATACATTTATTTTTGTTTTTATTAAATCCATACTCGTAACAGTTAGTAGATAAAATTTGTTACATTTTATCTAGTTTAATTACAACCGTTTAAGATTTATTTTGGTTAAAAAAAATTTTTGACATAGATAATTCATAATTGCTAAATATTAAAACTCTTTTCTTACTAAAACGAAAATAGCCGTACAGATTATAAGATATTTTGACAATATTACAGAGTATTATTATGAAGGAAATAATAAGAACTAATTTCACTAACCAAGCAGATACCTACCTATGTTACCTTGTAATATAGACTTATATCCGGTTTAAAATGAAATTTATACACATATTGTAAAAATACTGAACACTGCGTTCGATGAGTCGCTCAGATTTGTGTCACAGAAAATCAACTCTGCAGCCAGCTCACAACACAATGCTGAAACACTTGGACACTGCATAACATTATGATACATACCAACATGAATACGAAGTGTCATTAAAAAACTTGTTAACGAACCTCTAAACTGTGCTCTACAAGTATGAATCAGATAGGTATATACATAAATACTATTTATGTTTGTGTCTGTTATAAGTGTAGTGAAAAAAAATGTTTTTTATTTATCTGCTATTTTTTACATTATCTTACCTTCACTTCTAATGTGACAAAGTCCAAATTAAATATCTAGCGCGTATGCACTCTAACACATATAATTACATACATATGTATGTAACAATAGGGATCCTGAAAAATAAAATTTATAATAATACACTTCGAAATATATGAGTAAAATTTCAATGACGAAAATTATTATAGCAATTTAAATTAAACATTTTGATATTATACACAAGCGTCGATACATTTTCTAAGGATTGACTTGAACCGCTAAGAAAAAAACTAGATGAAAAAAATAAAATATTAATAAAGTTGGCTTAAATTTCAAATATTAACTTATATTTTTCCAGAGAATGTTGTTGATGTAAATGAAGAAAAATTGTTACAAAAAAATCATCGACCGTGACAGGACTCGAACCTGCAATCTTCGGATCCGAAGTCCGACGCCTTATCCATTAGGCCACACGGCCGGTTATGTGGGCGTATGAAAGTTTTGTTTCTATAGCGCCTTTTTCTGTTACGTAACACACTTTTCTTAATAACAACTCATTAATTTTGTATCTTTTGTTCATTATTGCATACCCCCCACTCATTATTATTTTGATATAGTATAATTCATCTGTTTTGCCAATTCTTATCAAATAATTTAATGAACTGCATCACAACCGTTCGCGAAAATATAGCAAAATGAAGCACGAATACTTCCATGTTTGATTAATTTTTAATGGTGACTGATTATTTATGAATGAGCTGATTTATAAATTATAGAACTCATTAATAATTTATTTATTTGGCTGAAACCGACTAATTATATAAAAAGCTGGACTTGATATTTGGTTGCATTTCAGATTCGCGTTGTGACCAACACTATTTAAAGCCCATTTGGGATTATTCTTTTCAAAATTATGTCCACTCAAAGTTAGTATTTAAAAACAATATTGTATAGACTCCAAGCAACAACTAGACTAACAGGATAGAAAATTTAATAGTATAATATACAACTTAAAATACTGTTTATAAACCGGACTCTCTAGATTCTGTATTTTAATACAGATCTAATCCAGGTACATAGGGACCTAGGACGTGCTAACTCACACCTTTATTTGCTTAAAAGTTTCGTGAAGTATCTTTACGGGTGTCTGAATGGCGTCATATAAAAACCGTTCAGTGAGCAGAGTGCTAATGGAATTGTGATTTAGCGCCGACATGACGACTTTTCTAACTCCGAAGCTGTAAGTTTGAGGTAATGGATCCTTTTCTTCCAAACCAATCTCTTCTGTATATTGTCGAGATTTGTACATTATAGACGAAAATTAACGAGGTTAAGGTCTAACGTGATCGTTATCTTGTTGACTACATTGGGATATCCTGTCGTGTCGTGGATATGTCGTGGCGTATGGTTGCGGTACGATATACGATACATAGAACATAATTTAATTACTTAATCAGTTCATATGGTTCTTCACCAGTTGAATTCAACATTATATCCTTCAAAGGTTAATTCCCTCAAAAACGATTATCATTTTCAAATTATGCAGTTAAATATCCTAACTCTAACATGGCAGTGTATGGAAGTCATGTACCTACTCGTGTGGATGTCATAGGTATACTCGTATAATATGTACATAGATATCATGTATATGCTTTTCGAACCAAACAGAAATCGTTTGGATATATGTACACCTAATAATTCATTACTCACACTAACTAAATATTTATTTACCAACAACTTACGGTAACAGTATAAGAGACAGTCTTATTTTTTCGTCCGCCGAGCTCAAGTCGACCGTACTTAAATACATTGTGCCGACTTTTGGCTTCTCCCCAGTTCGGAATCGGCTTAAAAAGCGAAGAACAATAGTGCGTGGGTCGATTGCTTGTGCAAAATGCTTCTGTGACCTTTCAAAACTTAAACATAGGGTAAACTTTGATTATTGTACACTCTTGTATTTTCTATAGGATTTATAGAACAATTTAATTGGATGCGAACGAAATAGATAACGTAATCAAACTGAAAAATTGGCTGTCTGTATTTCTGGTGGTTCCGGTTTTGAGAGCTGCGCTCACTGTTGTGTGCTGTGTATGGCCTAGTTTCAAAAACGTTTCGTAAAACTGAAAATTGTTGTAGGTATTTCTGCCGTTTACGTTCGCTTTCATACTTTGACTTTGACCGAACCCGAAAGATGGACCGTGTTTTTTTTAAAATGCAAAATTGTTTGTCAAATAATCGCCAGTTATTTTTCGTTGTATTTGTGTTATTGTGTAACGCACAATAACAATACTTGGTAACTTCAACAAAGTTTATAAAGTAGGGATGAGTATTAAAATTAATAAATTGGTAAAATTGGTAATTGGTAAAATTGGTAATTGGTAAAATTAGTAATTGTTAAAATTAGTAATTAGTAAAATTGGTAATTGGTTTAATTGGTAATTGATAAAATTAATAGACAAATTTTATAACAAAGTAGCCAGTTATTGCCAAATATTTTAATGTTACGATCGATAAAGAAGGAGAGGAAATATTTCGGCGGATTCGCGGCAACTTACGAGTATCTCACAATATCTGCACAAGTTCTGTATCAACGCGCTCGCGACCTTCTCATGCAAGTTATACTACACTTCTTTCTATTTTAATCAAATTTCAAAATCTTTTCTGTACATTACTTACACACCCATAATAATCACTGTCGGTAAAATAACGTTGATATAGCGATCATATCAAACACTTATTATAGAACCGGATACAAAACACACAGTAAGTGTCTTTTCGTAGGATTATTGTGACCAGCCTGTCAATAATAAATGTGTTATATCGAGTCTCTCAATAATAAATGACGCAATCAAACGGCAAATTGATCTCTCTGGTCATATGTGGGGACGTACAAAAAAAAATAAAAAAGATTTTGTTTATTTGGTTTCCATATTTTTATACGTAACTTTCTAATACTTCCCACTATTGAATCTAGTTCTTTTATCGTATCGTTTTTCTTTTATTTTTTTCATGAAACTTTATTTTTTTTACCATTGAGAAGTACGTTCAAAAAATAAAATTTGCGTACTTTCCTTTTTCGTTTTATGTTGCAAATGGTTCCAACTTAAATTCCGAAGATTATTTTGTAAATTTGAACTCTTTTGAACACGCTGGTTGATAATATGAAGACCGTAAATTATAACCAAAATAGTTTAATTAAGGCACCTCAGATTTTTTAATTCTTTTTTATCAACAACCTATTTACATATGTACATACATTGACATCCATATAAATATTAAAAATCTTTTTTGACACTAAAGTTTTGTTTTATCATAGGTCAATTCATTCTGCTGATATTTTAGTACATAGTATAATATGTAGGTATGATGTTTGTTTGCAAATGATTTGGGCTAAGACCATTAAAGTGCATAGTTCTAAGTTTCACAATGACACAGTAACAAAGCGGATATAGACGGAATTATATGTGTTTTATTGCATAAAACCCATCCTCCACTTTAAATCACAATCGATATAACAAAAATAATCATATACGAGATGAAAGTGCTGCCCTCTGTCATAGTCATCCTACATAAACGTATTTGACGCTACACCGACCAAAATACGTAGACAGGACACAATCTAACGTTCACTAGAAACGCGACTGCTACCTGAATTTACAAGATAAATACAATGAGATAAAAGGGATCATATCATCAATCACTCGGAAAATAATAAATAATCCCAACAGCGCCAAGACCAAGAACAAAGGTTTATTTAATTAATTACATTTTTAAATTATTAGCATCCGGTTTTATTAAATTGCTGCAACAAAATTGATTTTTTAATGTTGTGTTGTAATGGTTATTCAAATATTTCTTACATTCACTATACATACAACTTTTTTGTTTTATAATTTTCATAATACATTTTCAAAAACCATGTGTATATACATACGTGCAATAAAATCTGAATAGAAAATACGCCTCGACAAGTGTTAAGATGACAAAAAAATGCTCACCAAAATTGTGCTACATAAACCTTATTGTCAAAGGCCGATAATCCATAAATTCTATGTCATAAAGCACAATGGTATTATATGAAAGAAAAAATTCGCGTCTTTATTTGTAGTTAAAGATAATATTGGAGTTTACGATGGTGGAGCTATTAAATTCGGTGCTCTTTAATGAAATTCTCTGGCAGAAATCAATACTCGGTAAGTTCGGGTACGGTTTTAGACAAGACTGTCGAATAGAAGCTTCAGTGGTTATACCTACAGATATTTATTACGTATACACTTCATGTTTCATATTTGCGGCTATACTTCATTTCGTATTTCGAGCTCAGTGGCGTGTTATTGGAGAGGCCTTCGTCCAGCTGTGGGCGAGTGTAGGCTGAAGATGATGCTTTTCAAACTGGTCATGTGACACGAGATTCAATGCAAACCAACGTCATTTAATATGAAATACAGATATGAGCTTTTTAAGGCAACGCTTACGAAACCGAAGAAAGGTAGCTTGCTACTTTGTGATATCATCATCGTCAGCCATGATGATGGTTTGTATAATACGTTAAGCAATAATTTAATTAATGACATATTTATCTGGCCTTAATTAACTGAACTGGTGGTCAACAGAACTGGTTTCGTCCCTGATTTTTCTTCATCACCTGGGTTGACTGTTGGACAATAGGTACCATTTTAAATGGGGTCCGCCCATTGTTAATATCAATGAAGTATAAATAAATAAGTATTTATTAAAAATATTCATTGTCTTCCCCCAATAGAAGTCCTCTGGCATAGATGGAAGCCAGTGCCGTCGATACACTAAGAGATTCATCGAGGACTAGAATTCAACTAGTACCTATTTACTAAGGAACTGCATAATAAAGAAATGTATGTGTCTATAATATATTAGAGATTACTCATTACAAACATTGACAAACCGCGTGTGAACGCTGCACGAAAGAGAATATGTATTTTATTATTTCCTAACCATATTAGCTAATACCCACAACTTTATCTGTATAGAGAAGAAAACCTGAAAAATAGGGCAAAAATGTACTTTGTTAATCTTAAACGATCTCAAAAAATTGTAGTTCCTTAAAACTTTAATAACTCGAGATTGAATAAAGATATATTAACCGTTTTCGTTTAAGATAAAGACGAACTCTAAGAAGTAAAACTAAAAAATTTATCGTAATCTCTGCAGTAGTTTTTGCATCCTATCTAATTTATCTATAAAGACGATTATTCCCTGTTGTAATTCGTACGATTGGGATATATTTAAATAAGACGTCATTGCGTTTTTCTATAAAAAATATATTTTATTTACATTAGGTATGAGTCGGCGCGAGAAGCCGTGATCTGCGATCCCCAATCCCCATGCCCAGCATGGGGATTATGGGCAAAAACCGCTTCGTAGTGGCCTATGTCCGAACTTAAACAGGTGATGATGAAGACATTAAGTATGTACGATGTCAAATTAAATTAACAGTAAAAATAAAATACATCATATAAGTAATAAAAGATTCACTCTAACAAAAGATTCATTCGCCTGTAAATACAAAGGAACAACACTGAAAGCTTTAGTTCAGATTTAGCTGTTCCTTTGTAGTATTAAAATAAAATTATCAATGATTAGAATAAAACATAGTTACTGCCATATTTTTATGACTATCCCTAATTTTAGCAGTGCCTAAGTTAAAGTAAATTTTAAAAAGTTATACTCTGAACAGTAATGTAGTTAAAACTAAGTGTTGATACGAAAGCGATGTCGTAACCCAAAAGATGTGTCGCAGTTAAGTTTCAACGGACGAGTTATGAATAGGTGTTCACTAATGGTAAATTTTCATAAGCGATTTGTGTTTCGGAAACATGGCTGTGTAACTATGCTCAGAGCTTGTAAACTTTAATTGGCGGATTAAACGCTTATGGGTCAGGGGTAATGTACCTATCTAATAGAATTTATGGATTCTAGTGTGCTAGGTGAGGTTTGTTCGAGAATTAATAATTAATAATGGAAAATGAAAACTGACTGATAGTGTACATGTATTCGTGATATAAAGTTAATTGCGAATGTTACTAATACAAACCTGTCTTAATCAAATTGATTAGATACTGACTGATGGTGGTGTCAGAAGTCTTCGAAAAGACTTGAATGTATGAAGAAAGTGATGAGTGGCTCGGGTCAGGTCTGTTCGGAAGAGATATTTGCAATTCAGTGCTCTTTGCCTATCCCGTAATGTTCCCGGATGTATGGTACAATAATAATAATAATAATGTTAATTACTATTAGATCTTAATTGATATGCAAGACAGGATATTTTTCAGTGAATTTTGTTTTGTGATAGTTGAAGCACATTTTTAAAATGAATTTTCATGGATAAAATGAGATGTAATCCCGCTTTCTATGATAATTTCCCGCGGGACAAGCGACGTACTTATAACAAATTTTGTTAATTAGCTCAAAGCTTGTCGAAGATTCGTTCCCATTTAAATACGAACGACGCCATTTTTTCGTGTAAAGTAATTATAGAGACGACATTTTTGGTCGAATAACTAAAATTGTATTAAAGTGACGAGCATAATTTGATAGTCTTATCCGTTTGTTGATTAGACAGTTCACAAATTGATTCCCAGGTGGTTAAATGTGCAAATGAGAGATATTTGTATTTGATTTGAGTATAAAATTTTCTAAAAAAGTATTTACGCTGTATAAAAAAGCATCTCGAACAAGCCTGTAGGAATAGAAGTAGTAGTAGTAGTGTTTATTGTAGTGTTCGGCCAGACTGAAAACCGGTGCCGTATAGCACGACATAAGCCGAGTCTGGGCCGTTTCAGAGGTTTGCTGCAGCACAGACTTCTTCATCTGTGAATGATATCTCTAGATTAAGAATTCTACTTATATGTTATTTTTTTGTTTGTGTCTGAACTCTGAATAAATGCTTCTTTCTTTCTTTCTTCTTTCTTTCAATACCTGTAGGGCCCTCTGATGTTGTCAAGGGACAACCACAGCCGAAATATTATACATTGATTCAATAATACCTAACTCGTTAATTAGTTGATAGCTCCATGTACATTACATATTGGAACTGAGGTAATTAATTACGTATTTCGTTTTAATGGTTTGTTAGCGTTCAATGGAAAAAAGTCTGCCGACTTCTAATTAAACAAAAATGCATACGTTCTCACTAAATTAAAGATTCTCTAACGATGGGGTTCATTACTGCACTTTTACTTTACAATACTAAGCTAACACATTCATCTTATACTAATTTCCAAATACCGATACTGTACATACTTCCGATGGTGCCAAAATCGCTGATGCGAAGTATCAAAATGTATAAGAGAACAAATCATGAAACAATATAAAAAATAATATGAAAACCGTATACATTTGAATTGAATCTGTCGCTTAGCACCTCCACAGAGTGGATAATATCAAATCTGCGAGATTTACAAACCTGTTCGCTCGCCCCGGGGGCGTCTTGAAAAATAATACCGGTAGTAAATTTACATCAAAAGAAAAGTTGTTTCGCGACGGATATCTGGAGTAACGAGAAAAGAAACGATCTTAGAAATAGGCGCCTGTTGTTAGAAAGCGTGGCAGCCAAACTATTTCAAGACTGTATGTTCAATGACAATGATTATTATATTGTTATTAGTTGCGAAGAGCTAAAGATCGAGCTCATTAATGCGTGATGAGTAGAGCAGGCTTACAATGATTATAATGATATTTAATGGTACAGCAAGTACCAATATCACAATGTCCTTGTTATCTTTTTATAAAACTATTATCAGTTCAATAAGTTCTCATTATTATAAATTTTTTTTATTATTTTTTTTCAAGTTTTAGAGCGGTAATAATCATTATTATTATAGTTTTTATTAAATTCAGTTGTCTATTTGCTGATCACTGAACATCAGATGATATAAATGCGAGTTCGCCTATTATATAATGATCAGTAACTAATATATAATTGGTTTTCATAACGTATTTTTAGTGTGTTACAGATCATACTGTATACGTATAATTAACATCTATATGTATCGAGATATCAAGTTATTCCCCAGTAAATTTCCTTGTAACCGACCAGGTTCATTAAAACGATCTTTAACTGCCTTGAAACTATGTATTTTGAATTGACTGACGTACTTGGTTTCATGTTACGTCAATACATTAATTATCGATACGAAGTTCAAGGGCAAGGGCTCTATTTCTGACTTAATTGGCTTTAAATTTAAATGGCATGTGTATTAATAGAGAGAGGATCAATATTTACGTACACGCTGTTTACAAATCACTCCGAAATTGCACTTAATTAATATAAACCTAACATCACGCACACACGTAATACACTCCCACGTTCCACCAGTCCATAAGTCCCTTGGAATAGGTGGTGAGCCTATTGCCATACACCGGGCACGATTCCAGACTCCGAGTCACTACTAGAAATTTTTAAATTAGAAAAATCCAACAGTACCCGACCCGGGATTTGAACCCAGGACCTCCTGACCGGCAGTCGCGTTTACCACCGCTCAACCAACGAGGCAGTCCAGTCAGACAAACTTAATTAATACGCCTTGGAATCAAAACATAGCAGAAGGTATTACTTCAATATGAAATTTGTATTATTATTATTATTAAATAAAAAGTAACATGAAAACTTACAATCACACAAATTAAAACATTTTTACCGTCTATATATCAATCTTATACAAAATAAAAATCACAAATATATTTGTACTTGTTGTATGCGTCCAGTCCTTTGTATAAAAATCTCAGTTTGATCTCGGTTGACATTTTTGTATTAGGAACTTGTACTCGATTTATTTAATTCCAAGCTATCGTTTTGTGAATAGACCGTTTTTATCGAAGTGATCTAAAATATTTATTGAAAATGATGAAGGATGATGTTCCTATATTTATCCTCGTTTTTCAGAATACGCCCGTCGGGCAACATTTCAGAAGATACAGAGAATATAAACTCGGTAATGCTATATTTCTATCCATGTATCTTTGGGACAACCATATACACGAAGTACCTATACTAAAACTTATATCTACATGTACGTACGTATACTAATTTGTTTTTACGTGTAATTGATGTGTAGATGTTATTATTACTAGTAAACTAATTCGCCTATGGTCGGATACATTGTTATTGTACCGACATAGAATTCTATAATAAGAGCGCTTACCTTCAAAACATTAGGTCTCCGGTGATGCAACTGTCCATGTCCGTAAGTGACGGTGATCACCTACCATCAGGTGGCCAGTCTGCCTCTTTGTCAGGCTAACTATAAAAAAATATTATAGAAGAATTCCTCGTATTGAATCATCTCTGTTTATGGTTCTGACATGTATTTAAACTAATGATAGAACGCTTTGACCATACTTTTGGGCAACAGCACAACGCTCTGACGCGTAGAGGGTTCCAGGCTAGTGTTTCCGATCTAACAAATATCTAAATGTTGAAATAGGTTATTGCTTCGAGTCTAGATAATTATGTACTACATAATTATAATTATGTACTGTGCTGTGTCAGTTTGCTTACGTCCATATGTCGATGGCACCCATGATTCATAAAAGCTTGATATACGACGGCATATATGAAGGTAACATGCGTAAAACAAAAATTCGTTGTTCCTGAAATGACTGCAAGCAAGCCAAATATAATTTTTTACAACATTTAACGCGTTCTTTAGAAATACGTAAATATTTCCGATGCAGCCCTATACCCAAGATTCAACAACTATTATTCAATTGGAACGACAGGTATCAAATACCATTGCAGATAGTTATTCAGGGACCAGAACTACCCCAACTTCTAATCGAATTTTTATAAGGCAATTCACTAGCCGGGAGACTGACCAACGTTAAGATACCTCCTAAAATATGTATAGAATTTCCTATATTATTCAACACCTTCGGAAAGTTTTTTATGTGCTTATAAATAGTCCCCTACATCATAACAGGAAATTGAAGGACAAGGAACTGCATTCTATAAACTCAATTCGTTGAAAATATCACGTCAATGTTCGTTTTCGTTGAAAATATACGAATAGGTAAGTCATTGATGTTTTACGGAAACGGTCATGATAGTCCAAGCATAATAAAGGATAGGAATTGCATCACAATATACTGTAATGTATATACAATATACAGTATGTACGCAATAATGTAATATATACAATATGTAATATGTACAATATATGTAGGTATGTATAATGTATATGTATATAATATTTACAAAAGTAGAAATAGCGTTCACTATTTCAGCACTTTAAAACAGAACAATAAAGCTAATGTGCTCCACTGCCATTATTAGTAAGCAAAATAGCAGATCTACGTGTATTCAAAAGCTTTTCCAAGGTCAAGAATATCAAGATGCAATAAACGTGTTAATATTACAATGTTCTGAAATGGATATAAAATTCAACCACTTACGGCCAACTATACGAACAAAGTTGTATATAGTTTTTAGACTAAGTATACAATATTTTATATACATACATACATATCTTCACGCCCTGGCCCTTATGGGATACGTAGACAACATGGACTGCCAAGTATCTATCCTTGCACAACTGTCGTGCTTCTTCCACATTCACCACCCAACAACAGTACTCAATCATTCATCATACGATATTGTGTATTTTTGCAAACATTTTTTACCCATTGAGAAAGACCAAGATCAGGAAAGTCCATAAACAGCGCCACGTGATCTCGAACTGAATGTTCAATTCATGACTTGTTACCGTTCAGACGAGACGTTCCAATGAATATCCGAGCATTTCAGACTGACTTCACTCGTAACAAATTAAAGGTGATAAATATTTAATATCACAATTCTACTTTATAGAAGGGTAGTTCGACACCCTTATACATCTAAACGCAAATGAGAATTTAAATTTAAATCTGGTAGATTCCTCTATCGAAGGTCACATTTTGGAAGAGCATTAGCGTTGTTACATTTTTTTATTACACTCTTATTTCAGGGTAGTCATGAGCAGACACGCTAAGATTTTAGGCGTTCAGACCAAATATTCAAAATGAACATTATTTGAGTATAACAATATACACGGTGTAAAATACACAGAAAAATATACAAAAGAAAGTACGTAAAATGACGCTGCTTATCGCTTAGTGAGATCACTTCCAGAAGCGTCAGAAATAGAAAGTGATTGCGCTCAAGGAATTAAATTCAGCTATCTAACTATTTTAAAACTTATGCAGTCCAAAAATTCAGCTAATGCTTCACAGCAAACTGGTTCATGATTACCTAACTGTTCTATGATATACTTAAGAAAATATATGATATTTTCTAAAGAAAATCTCGGAAGGAATTATAAAGGAACAAATAAATTTATTATTATTATTAAAGGCAATAGGCTCACCGCCTATTCCATGGGACGTAAACGTAACTGGTGAAACGTGAAAGTGTACCTCACTGCTCTGCCTACCTCTTCGCAGATTACAAGCGTCATGTTAACAATAGTAGAGTTCTTATCAAGTTCCGGTAACCAATACCATCGTGTTTGGTAACGTCCATATTCTAAAGTGATCACCCTCGGGCACACAAAAACAAATAAATGAAAGTTTAATGACAACTATTGTTATAAATACTCAGTCACGGTGCCAGTTTCGGTGAAAATATAACTGTAAAATACCCTTGACACTAACACTTAAAATATATGCTTCCTTCATCACTTTCAAGCGTCCTTCAAATGTATTTTAGCTCGCGAGTGTGCGAAGTCGTCGATTCAGCAAAGTTTTTGCAAAGGTATTATAATAGATAAAAAGATTTTTGCTTAGTCTAAGTGAACTGATGATAATATCTATAGTAAGATAAGACGATGGTGGGGAAGACCTCGCCGCGATTAATAAGCACTCATGAGGACAGATTTCATAAGCGTCCCAAGCTAATCGGGATATCAGCAATGAACTGAACATGAGTGCAGATCTATACAATACAATAATATAAACAGATACTCAATCATAGCAATCATAGTAACAATCATCATCATCAAGTCAGCCTTTTCCGTTCCACGGCTGGACATAGCCCTTTCCCAGGGTGTGCCAAAACACTAGATCCTCCGCAGATCTCATCCAGCCATCACCAGCCGCCTTCTTAAGATCATCGGTCCAACGGGCCGATGGACGACCCACAGCGCGCCTGCCAGTCCGTGGTGTCAATTCTAGAACTCGTCTGCCCCAACGACCATCAGTTCTACGACATATGTGACCAGCCCACTGCCACTATTATACAAAAATACGTCAAACTACAATCACTGTACTATATAGAAACCTATCAGATCATCATCAACATCATCATGAACCTGTTCCCGTCCACCACTGGACATCAATCCCTCAATAGAAACCATTGATCACAATCTTCAACTCGTCGAATTAAATCGCATATACGTACGTACAGCATCATAATTCACCCGTTTATCTAAGTAATCATAATCCAAATTATAATTAAATATAGAGCCGATATAATCAAGCCGTCGAACTCTACAACAAGTATGGCGAAATTGCTTATTAACGGCGCTTGTTATGATAATAATTACAGGGGCAAATTGATTGTGGTCGTCTCAGACGTTATACAGACGTGTGCGTTAATTACAATATACCCAGTGGGCGTTGCTCTACTTGAGAATATTGTATGCAAATCATATGCATATTATTATAGCAAATTATAATTGTGATATTGATTTATTGATTAATACTCAATTAATACTTGCAGTCCTAATAATTGCGAGTAATTGTAAAGGTATGCCATTATTTATCGGATTCCCTTACAAAATATTTTCCAAAATGAGTGCAATTAGAAAAAACTATCGTGAACTCGTCCACTGATGTTCCTGGTGAATATAAACCTGCCTAAAATATCGGCGCAATCACGCCCCTTTGTATTGCATTCACCAGTATGTGATAGACCTGACTAATTCGTTAGTCTATTTAGTAGAGGGTCAATACACTTGAGTTCTATGGGACGTGACAGCCACTCAAAAACTGTCTCTACCCTAAGACCACCGATTCTTCGGTTTATAAGGACTGCCATAACCATCTCAGTCTAGTAATATGAAGAGCAAATGTCGACTACTTTCTTGTTTAAGTGAGTCCCATACTTACCTTAAGCCTGTATTATGTAATATTAGTTGTAGAATTTTTTTTCCTATAACTGTTATCGTAATACATAAATCTATAAATTAAAATCTATCTATGAAATGATGTGTCAATCTTAAGTGATAAATCCCATGTAATCAGATTTCCACAAATGTTTCTCTTCAACACTTTGCCAAAAACTGAAGTCGCTGCAAATGTAGGTCGAGCACATGGCTCGAATCAGCTGAAAAGTTCCAAATGGCGGTAGTTATGTGTTTAAAAATGGAGCTGCAAAATTTTCTTTAAAAGGTTTGCGTAACAGCATAAAGACAATACCTGCGCTTCGGAGATAAAAAATCCTTTTGTCACATATCCAACGGCTTCGTTTAATAACTGTCATTAAATGACGATCGTTAAACTTCGTTGGAGCTTTCAAGGTGGTATTCACATACAAATGACGTTATCCAACGTTTAATATCTTGGACAGCCACACACACGCTCGTTCCAAACTACACAGACTATATTGTGACGAGGAAGCTATTTAAGTACTTATATAATACAACATAAATAATATATGTATTTTCCTGAATAGATAGGCAGAGAAGAGCAGTTATCCCACGTTTCACCTATTTTGTGATACCGAATTATGAGTCAGCATAATACCATCATATCCTGGGCGCAAACCCAGATTGCCAACTACTAGTGTAAATTTCATCTTAGAAAAACCCAATTATACCCGACCCGGAGATCGAACCCAGGACCTCTTAATCAAAAGTCGTGCTTGCAACCACTCAACAACAAGGCAGTTAGGCATGCAAATTTTAATAAGATACATTTTTACGTTAATATTCTATGTGATTATAATGCGTATGATCTATTTTCTTGTAACTTCCCATTATCATGGCCAATGGAAGTTATGTAAATCGATAATTCTTTTTCACTACCTGTCTGAATATACGACTGATATCGATTTTGAAGTTAAAGAAGATTGATGCAGAATCACTTAAACGCAAAAGATATATTAAAGCGTTATAAAATCAAGGTATGTACATGGAGATTTATTTCTTAGTAACATCAACCGTAAATGGTACTGAGTATTACCACAATCGAATAAATGCAGAATAATTTAATTTAACATAATATGTAGATTTTAAAACTAACACAATCTACATACATATACATATGTCGTACGGCAATTAATTAAATATAAATAGTTATACACATACGTAAGTACATACCTACATTATAATTATACAATAATAACAAATTGCATAATAAATACCTATTCATATATAAATACAAAATAAAATATATAAATCTACAAGTACGTTTACACACATATATGGTTATGTGTAAAGTAAAAACAAATTCTAACATAAATCAACGTGGATTGTGTGCGAAGTTTTCAAAGTTTGTTCGATCACAAATCATTTCTTGATTCAGGTGTTCAACATACATTGATCGAAGAAAATCCGAGCGATTTACATAGACGCAGTCCCCGCGCGGATAGGGTATTGAGAGTTGAATGTTGAACTCCCGGGGCGACACGCATCTGGTTTGTTTCTTCGCGGTATATTTTCCTGTTACTTTACTATGAAAAATGAATTATATCTTACATTACATGAATTGTACCTTACATTACATGAACGATATTTTACATTACATTAAATATATGTTATATAACATAAATTTTTCCTTACAATATATAAATTGTACTTTACATTATATGAATTATAACGATTACATGATTGATATTTTAGATTACATGAAATATATCTTTCATAATATGAATATCTAAAATTACATGAATTACATTACATTAGATTTTAAAAAGTTATTTTTAGGGCATGCACTCGAATACCGATTCGAAAAAGATTTATTGATTACAATTATATATATTTATTGACATTTTTACTAGGACAATGTTCAAGTTGGTAGGTGGGTGTTTTTAGGGTGTAGTTATTGTAACATAAACATTACATTACATCGTGACACCAGGTCGGTTATACCGTAGCCAGAGAACACTGAGTGCCACATAATATGCTACATTTCATAATATTAACCCACAATGATTTTATTCAACATTTTTCATCTGAATACAAACTAATATTAAAACTGTTTTTTTATATAAAACTATTACTCTATATTATATTTTTTTTAAATATTTAGTATTTAGTATTAATAGGAATAGTCTAGGAATTCACGTAACTTAGAAAGTCGCGTTAATTCAGTAATTCCACGAATTATATATGACCACTCAGCAGATTACTGAAGGGTGAACATACAATAACGATATACGACAGAAAGGAACGTCGTTCTTCATCATGTTTTTGTGTCAATTATGTATACACTAGGGTGTCCTGGCTACTACACGGTGACAGGACGTTTCCTGAACTCGGCTATATATAAAAACGTTCTCCTTTCTTTTCATACAGTACTTCAGCTTGTTCCCGCAACATACAAAGTACCTGCTTTGTTTTGGGTAAATATCTATAGAACGGTCCGTTGTAGTTGAGCTTGTTAATGAAAATGATGAATAGTCCAACAATATATTTAAACACAGTTTACATTTTACATTTTCAGACCTGTGACCTTTTATTAAATAGCAGCTCGGACTCTGGATTGTGCCCGGTGTGTGGGAATAGACTCACATGCCATTTTAATGATGGGACGTAATAACACAACATGGCAAATCGTAAAGTACCTATACTACTTACACTTTTGCTTTTTTCTATAGGAAATACAAGCGTAATAGTATGTTAATAACTGTTACTATTTATTAGTAATTAGTACTTGTGTAAATTTAACACAAACCCCTTACCTACCCCTTCGGGGATTACAGACGTGATGTTACGTGTACATCTTACATCCCGGTCATCAACGAAACGGATAGTGATCCTATCCATATGCGCGATATATTTATACATATAATGGAACGCCGCAACGTGCGCTCCAAATAATGACATTACTCACTGTACGATGACGGAACACAAAATGACGCCTTTCACTTATTTAAGGCTTCTTAGATATTTAAATAATATCTCATACTACGTAACAACACACCTGTAATCCCCGAAGGGGTAAGCACATTAGCGTAGTACACTCCCACGTTTCACCAATTACGATTACGTCCCATGGAATACGTGGTGTGCTTATTGCCATACACCGGGCACAGTTCTTGACACCCAGTCACTACTAGAGATCCTAAATTAGAAAAATCCAATAGTACCCGATCCGGGATTTGAACCCAGGACCTCTCGAACAGCAGTCGCGTTTGCAACCACTCGACCAACGAGGCAGTCAAATAGTCAAATAGTCTCATAATCTTAATACGAGAAAAAAATAAACGTATTTATTTTTATTGTAGTGTATTTCAGGCTCAGCCCCATTCCATGGGATATGTTACATATCTGAAGAATTATCGGTGTAGTGCATTTCTCTGCCTGCCTCTTCGGGGAAACAAAGC